>RSEE01000144.1:0-131247 GCA_003971905.1 Moniliella sp. 'wahieum' | reverse complement strand
CAGATCTCTCCCACCCTCCTCCTCGGTGCCCTTGCGGAGCGCCGCGATGCCGAGCGCAATGTCTCATCACCTCTCCGCCCTTCCTATGCAACAATGTGCCCCATCTCGGCAACATCATTGGATCGACGTTGAGTGCGGATGTGTTGCTCGTTACAAGCCGCTCGCGCAACCGCAACACGTTGTACTTGTGGCACGGACGAGTACGGCACGGCGACCCGAAACCAAAGCATTGGAAGATGGTGTGACGCCACAGGAGCTGGTGGATAAGTACCACGCCCTTCATAGATTGCCTACGACTGGTTTGATATTGGGTTTGACTATTTTGGCCGCACCACGACCGAGTGGCAAACGAAATTGCCCAAGACATCTTTCTCAAGCTCCATGCCAATGGCTTTGTCGAGGAGCGCACCATCACCCAACTGTACTGCGACAAGGACCAGCGCTTCCTGGCGGACCGTTACGTGGAGGGAATTTGTCCCAAGTGTGGTTACGAAGATGCACGTGGCGATCAGTGCGACAAGTGTGGCTCCTTGTACGATGCGATGGAGCTGAAGCATCCGCGTGCAAGACGTGCAACTCGACCCCAGCTCCCAAAGAGACCAAACATATCTTTCTCCGCATCGACTTGCTCCAACCAGCGACCGAGACGTGGGCGCGCCAAGCGGCCGTCGAAGGAGGCTGGAGCAGCAACTCTGTCCACATTACCGAGAGCTGGTTTAAGGAAGGCCTGCGACCGTTTAGTCTGACGCGTGATCTCAAGTGGGGGGTGAAGGTGCCATTGCCCGGGTACGAGGACAAGGTATTTTACGTGTGGTACGATGCACCGATTGGCTATCCATCCATCACGGCCAACTATGCGCCGAGGGTATGGGAGGCGTGGTGGAAGAGCCCGGAGCAAGTGTCGCTGTACCAGTTTATGGGAAAGGACAATGTTCGCTTCCATACTGTCATCTTCCCCTCGACGTTGATTGGCACCAAGGACAAGTGGACCAACTGCAACGATCAGCACATCAAGCACAACCGAGTACCTCCAGTACGAAGGAGGCAAGTTCAGCAAGAGCCGCAACGTTGGAGTATTTGGTGATAAGGCGGCCGAGACAGGGGTACCGGCCAGCGTATGGCGGTACTATCTCTTGGCCAACCGGCCTGAAACGGCGGATTCCCAGTTCTCCTGGGCCGAGTTTATTGCGCGCAACAACAATGAACTCTTGGCCAATCTGGGCAACTTTGTCAACCGCGTTCTGACATTTGTTGCCAAGAACTACCAAGGGATCTTGCCTCCCGTTCCAGCCGAGCTTACCGATGCCAAGACCGAAGGACACGCGCGCTCTACGCGGCGCTGGTCAAGGACGTCAATGTGCTGCTGGGCCAGTATGCGGACCATATGGAGGCGGCCCGGTTGCGCGCTGGGCTTCAAACCGCAATGGCCATCTCGGCCCGGGGCAACCTGTTTTTAACCGAGTCCAAGCTGACCAAGGCGCTGTTTGTCGAGCATCCCACCACGTGCAACGCCGTGGTTCATGCGACAGTCAGCCTCATCTACCTTCTCAGTGCCGTCGTTGCGCCCTTTATGCCGTCGACCGCCAATGACATTTTGGTTCAGCTCAACGCACCACGCGGGCTCTACCCCTTCCCCCAGAGGCCGGACAGAAGGGTGGTATCGGCCATTGGGCCCCGCCAGAGCTACTGGCCGATCACACGATCGGCAAGCCTAAGCACCTTTTCAAGCCCATCGATCCCAAAATGGAAGAGGTGTGGCGGACCCAGTTTGGCGGAGCTCAAGCCAAGGAGGAGACGGCCAAACCGGCTCTGAGTAAATCACAAGCAGCCAAGCTTGCGAAAAAGGCCAAAAAGGAAGCAGAGGCGGCGGCGGCGGCCAAGATCCCCAACACTCCCGAAGCCAAGGCGTTGCAGGCCAAGATTGAAGCACAGGGCGTGGCCGTGCGCGAGGCTAAGGCGGCAGCCAAAGCGGATGACTCCAAGCAGGCGGCTGTCGAGGCCAGCGTCCAAGAGTTGCTGCAGCTGAAGGAGCAGCTGGCTAAGCTCTCGGTTTGACGTCGTGGTCCCACCGCTGTGGCTACTGGTTTAGTTTTTCCCTTCCTTCATCCATCCTCCTTTCCCCAGTACATTGGACCAGGACAGGACAGACCTAGCAGATAGTCAAGGGTATCGTATATCATCGTTGCACAACAAGACGCAGCATGCGAGGGATCGTCGTCGCTGGGCTCACACCAGGCGCCAAACCAACCAGAGCAAGATGACGCTGGCCATGACGGTCAACGTGAGGCGCCAGCCCTGCAGATTGACCACCTTTTGGGTAAGACTGGTCGAGGAGCGCTGCAGGCTGCGTCCGAGGCCATCGAGCGCGCGCTCGGCCCCAGGAAGGAGCGAGGTGCGCTGGGCCTCGGCATCGGCGTGGATGTCGACGGTGACCGCGTGCTGGAGCGAGGGTGGGGGCGGCGTGGTCAGGGAGCAGCGCCGCGCGGAGCAGCGCAGAGGAGTGGAGGATACGCACCAGATTGCGCACCTGGGAGTGGAGGGCGCCCAGGGCAGCGTCGTTCTGCTGCTCGTACGTGCGTGCAGCCGTCGAGGACATGGCGGATGGCGGCGGCTGGGCGGCCTGAATGCGTATCGCCGCGCCACCCATGACGCAACGTGGCAGCGGAATCTGCCCTCGCCGCCCTTCCGCCTCGCGACCCAGAATGGGTGATCCAAGTTTTTTTCGTGGCGGTGAATGTTTCATCTCACGTTCTCCCCAGCGTTAGCTACCTACGGTTTGCCCCTGGGGCTAGAGAGTGTCCTACGCGTGCCGGGCAATTGACGATGGGCCGTGGCTACCGCCTGGACTGTGCGCCCCTGGCGCAGGTAGCGCCGATACGTTTTGCACTATGCATGGACAGGTCCAAAACAGTATACGACCGTTCAAAACGTTAACAAACGTCAGACGCTGCGCAATAAGCCGAGCACTTGTCATTCCGTGATCTGCCCAAATAATGCAGCGCACCACGTGGCTTTGGCCTGCTGCTGTGGCTTGTCCAGGTTCAAGCTCTAGAGAGTTCAAGCTGACGTTCAGGCCTTCAGGTCGACGTGACCCGCGTGTGACCGACCAGGAGGCCTGCTCAGGCGGAGGCCGCCCCTAATGCGCCAAAACTGAGGACCCCTCAGTGCCTCAACGCCTCATCAGCCTCTTAGGTCTCAGGGTCTCGGGCTTCTGGCCGCAGTATGGCGGCTTCAGCCCCAGGAGGCCTCAGGGCCTCTCAGATCTCAGATCTCAGGACCGTAGGTATGTTGGAGGACGTTTCGTGTCTTGCTCCAACAAATGACGTGCTCGTTTCTCCCCCAAAGTTGACTGACATGTGACACGTTGACCCCGCCCCCCAGTCCTGTGCTGCACACAAGACTGTACATTCGGTTGGTGTACCGATCACATCCCTCGGTGGGCATTTCGTACCTATGGGCAACCTGCATCCACAGTTGATTATTGCTGTGGCTTTACACGAGTTTTAACCCTGTCTCCACAAAAGCTTCGTAAAAGTAGTAGGATGCGACTCGGTAAGAAATATATGGCCCCTTGAGAGTCTGAGGCACCGCGCTCCACACTACTTGGGATGAATTCGCCGCGCAAGATTCGTCCAGAATGGCATGGCTGGCATCATGGCAGTAGTGGGTGGGGTGTGGTCATATACCGCAGGGGGCTATGGCGTTGGGTGCAGTAAGTATAGGATGGCGCGTGGTGGAGGGGGCTTGAAGCTGGAAGTTCAAGCGTCTGCCAGCAGCGCCGTCTCGGTGCCTTTGATTGATGCGCGGGGACATGGACAGTAGATCCATCGGCGCAGACACGCTCTAAGGCCGAAGGGGGGAAAAGGCTTGGTGACTCTACTGTGTCGAGCGAAAAAGAGAAAACAAAAATTGATCATCGATGATTAATGATTGCGTGTCACCGGTCACCGGTCTCACCACACTGGCCACACTCCTCCTCTCCCACAAGGCGCTGAACCTCCGGTCCAAGGCACGGCGCCTGTGCCCCCGCATCCAGCCTCGTATCCGTTTGTCCCGTGGTGCGAGCTATTTTGCCGAAGCGGCGGGACCAGGAACCACTAACCAGCAGCGCCCAGGCCTGCCAGGTGTCAGCACATGCCGTGAGGCACTCGTGAGGCCTGAGGCCCTGTTAGATCGTAGCGCTTACAGCCGGCATCTGCCTGCTGTGGTTTGGGTAAGATTGCGTGCGCGCTGCGTGAGACCGCCTTTTCATCCGTGCACTGTCCAGTCGCCTCCCTAATCCCACAGCCACACGCCAAAACTATAGTGCCTTCTGCCTCTTGCCTCCCTCTGTCTCTGAGCAGGAGTGTGCGTGGCGGGCCTCCCAAAATTCTCTCTGACGCGGGTTTATTTATAAGAGGCAACATCCCCCCGACTCCACACCTCTTTTTGTTCTTTCCCGCTTCAAACACCCGCACCCTACTCTCGTCCCTCTACCGCTTTGCCCGACCCAGCAAGCAGCCAATTCGCACAAGATCTTCACTTGGTGTGCCGTGTGCTTTCCTTCCGTGGCCCGACGCCCCACCTCTCGAACCTTGAAGCTTCTCCCTAGCCCCCTTCGCACCAAGCTTCAACAAGAACCTTCGCCCATTTACCGTCCATATCACTCCATCTCGTGCACATTTCCGCCCACACTTTTCCCATGTCGGTCTACAGTCCTCATTCGGATAAGTTCTCCGGCGATCACAGCCCAAGCGCAGGCTACGATCAAACATCCATCTCAAGCAAGAACGGCTACAGCCACGCCAAGGGAGAAGGCCACCCGGACCAGACCATTGAGGAGGCCTTTTTTGACCCGAAGAATGCTGATTCTGCCAAATACAAAAAGTTGTCCTGGTTTCAACTGGGCTTGCTCTTGCTCGTCGAGGCGGTTGCGCTTGGCAGTTTGTCCCTCCCAGCATCCTACGACACGGTCGGCATGGTAGCCGGTGTGATTATCACCTTTGTCGTTGGGCTCCTCACCCTCTACACCGCCTATGTTGTGGGCGCGGCCAGCAACAAATATGCTGACCGTGTGGTCTCTTACAATGATCTGGTTGCCCTTATGTGGGGGCCTTGGGGCGGTGAGCTGTGCGGAATTGCCTTCGTCGTCTTCCTAACGCTCGCCAACGGTAGCCACGCTCTCACGGGCGCCATTGCATTGGAGACAATTTCCGATCAGCGGGGGTGCAACCTTCTCTGGTCTGGTGTCTCTGCCATCGTCTTGTTTATCCTCGCCCTGCCCCGATCCTTTTCTGAGCAATCCTGGCTTGGCGTGGCCGACTTTATCAGCATCATCACCAGCATCTTGATTACCATCATTGCTACTGGTACGTCTTTTCTTCCTCTCCCAAACTCATTCAGCGTCCTAGTGTATATCTCTTTACTGATTCTCGTTTTTGCTCCACACCAGGTGTGTCTTCCCACGGTGGTAAGGGAATTGATATCTGGGTCGGCGCCCCGACCAACCCAAGCCCTCCATTTTCTGAAGTAATTGTGGCGGTTGTCAACATCGCCTTTGCCTTCAGTTTTGTAGTCAACCAACCCTCGTTCCAAACCGAACTCAAGAACCGTAAAGACTACATGAAGGTACATGAACATCCCCCTTCCCCTGATTTGGCATTACCTCCATTAGCCACAGGATACTGACCCGGGTGCCTCTGCTAGTCGGTTTCGTTGCTGATGGCAGCGGAGTGGATCATCTACATTCTGACTGGCGCCTTGATTTACGCCTTCGTGGGCAAGGGGGTGCCTTCCCCTGCTGCTTCTGGCATCTAGCCACACTGTTCGTCGGGTCGGATTTGGTATTGCTTTGGTCGTCATCTTTGTGTCGGGCTCGATCAACACGGTTGCAGCTGCCCGTTATGTGCATCACCGCATCTTCAAAAACACGCCTCACAAGTACATCTCGACCCCTCTTGGAATTGGGGCGTGGGTGGCGATTGTATTTGGCTTGACCGTGATTGGCTGGGTGGTTGCTGAGGCCATCCCGGCATTCAGCCTCATTCTTAGCATCATCTCTGCCATTTGTGTGTCCGGCTTCTCGTTCTATTTGCCAGGCTTCATTTGGTTCTACCTCTTGCGCGAAGGCGCCTGGAACAGCTCGGCCAAGAACATCGCACTGAGCATCCTCAACACTTTCCTTATTCTTCTTGGATTCTTCTTCTTTGTCGGAGGGATGTATGGCTCGGTGGTTCAGCTGCGGGACACATACCGTCACAACGAGGCCAGTACGCCCTTCTCGTGCCAGTGGAACCACAGGTCATGAGAGGCGGCTCTTTTTTGCTGATGTGTGGAGATGCTGCAACCCCATCTTTTTTTACCCACCTGGACCGGTCGCTATTACCCCCTCCTTTCTCTCTAGCGTTTACGTTGGTTGCGATGTTCATCACGACTTGATCTTAATGCAGTGTGTGCGAAACAAAACGAACTCAAGTGAACAACTATAGTAGCCATACCTGTTTTTATAGCAGGTTACAGCAGGTTGTAGTATATGTGACCCATCTCTGTGGTCACGTGCAACGGGGCTGCATTAACGCCAGCGCTCTGTCTTGCAGTGGGAGGGTTGGGTGTGTTTTTGGGTTAAATTAGTATAGCCGCTGCTCGCGTTCGCTCTCGGCTGTTCTTGGCCACATCAGTTCCCACTTCCTCCTCGGTCGCTTGTGCGTCTGCCTTCGTCCTCCCACCACCCCACTCTCCGAGCCCCTGTGTGCTGGATCAGGTCCGATGCCCTCCCCTGTCCTGGTTTCGGCGGACCACGCCGACGCGGAGCACAGCCACTGTGCATCAAGCAACTTGGGCACCCCCCCTGGCAGTCGTATTGCCATCACCACGACCGTCCCATGCCAGGAGGCAGAATCCCCCCTTCCTTCTGACGTTACCGACACCCAGATTGGTGATGGTACCCCCCTCGCTGTCTCCTCGTCGAGACCAATGAACGCACCCCTCGTCTTCACCCCCGCCCCAATTCCTAATCAATTACCACTTCTGTCGCCTACCATTAGCGTGGACGGTTCACGCGAAAATCCACACCATCAGCAGCCTCACCACCGACGAAGGCAATATGGCTTCCAAGTTACCATTCACCCTTCCAGGCGTGATCGAAGGGGATAGTGGCACGCATACATTAGTGGTCGAGACGGGATTGTCTAACGTCCAACGCCAGCTTGTGGCCCAAGACTCTGAATCCTCTTCATCTCTCAACACGTTTTACTCGTCACTAACGGCCGAGATCCCCCGGAATGACAGTTCGCTGGATGAGTCCCAATGTCTGGACGCTCTTCGGCCTCACAAATCAACCAACGGTTTGAGTCTCAAGAGAACTGAGGGATACATCGAAGCCCTGAGGAATCAAAATAGTGATCTGAAGCGCGAGGTTTTCCACTTGCGCAGCCAACTGAGCAACATAAAGAACAGCCGAAAGTGGTCATCCAGCTCATTGAGGCACAGAACATATTGCCAAGCTGCGCAATCAGAACGAGAAAATGAAAAAGAGTATATCATTATGTGATCGTCAGATCAAGTGCCTTAAGACCGAACGCGATAAGCCGAAGGCCCACCAGTCCCCAGAACAACAGGAGGTACGTGTTTCTCACTTCTTTCCCTGATTACTATCATATACTTTTCTCATTATATCTCTTTAATCAACCTGTTGGTTCTCGTTTGTTAATAATTCTCTCTCGTTGATTCTTATTCGCAGGAATTGTTGGACCAACTCAAGAAAGAGCATGCCAAGGAGCTTTCCCAGATCAAGGCGGAGCGGGATCAACTCTCTCTCAAACTGGCTGACACGAATTGCCGCTTGGATAAGAGACAATCCTCATCAGACTTGACACGGCAACACAACCAGGAGATTGAAGAGGCCCCCCGTGCTCAAGTTGGGGAACTGGAACGTGAACTCGCGTTGGCGTTGCAGAGTCGGTGGGAGGAACAAGAGGACCTGTTGAACCAACAAAATAAAGAGTTGAAGGAACGACTTGCTGCCTTGGAGCTCAGAGCAACAGAACAGCGATCATCTGCTGATGTTAATCTCAAGCCCGTCTTTCCCAATTCGACGAAGCCTATGATCAATTGCGAACCGAGCTGAACGTTGCTCACACACTCCGGATCAAGGCGGAGGAACAAGTCAAGTGGGAGCATGACGAAGTCATAAGGTTACGTCGCCAATGCGAGCAGAAGGACCAGTACAGGGATCAACTTTTGTTTTCTATCGAGGATAATCAACGCAAGGCCAACAATGACATTGAACTGGCGCGTGCCTTTCAACTTGCGCAAGAAGAAGAGGTGAAGATGCTGGAAACAAAGTTGAGAAAATCAGAGACAGAGGCGGCTCACTGGGAAAACCAAGCCAAGCATCTGCAAGACCAGCTGGTCAACCGTGATATCGACCTTGATACGGCGAGCCGTCAAATGGCCGAGAGGTCGGGGCAAGTGCAAAACTGGAAATCTGGATTGAAGATCGTGATGCTCGCCTCCATGCTCAAGGGGAAGAGATCGAGCGACTGCAACATGAGTTGAGGGGGCCCAGGCCAAGTTTCAATCAGCGGAGCTATTCAACGAATCGCTCCGAGCTAGACTCGCTACTGCCCAAGAGAACAATGCGACCCTCGACAATCGCTTGGTCGAGAGCAACAACAAGATTGAGATACATCAAGCCGAAGAGGAAGCCCAAGCTGAAACGGCCCAGAAGACGCGTGCCGAGTTGAGTACAGTCAAAGCTGATTTGGCCACTGCGATTGAGCGTCTCGGCAGTGAGCAGCGTGCCGCTGCCCGAAGATGCAAGAATACAAGGCCGAGTCGTAGGCACGTGAGGACGAATATCGAGTCAAAGCAGTCGAAAAAGAGCATGAGTGCAGATTGCTGGACAAAGCGCTAGAGGAGCTCAAGTCACGGATGCAGCAACAGGTTCAGGACCAGCTTCAAGCCGAACTCGCAGTGCTGCAAGCACACAATGTAGAATCGTTTGCCGCCGAGAAGCACATGTTGGATCTTGAGATCGATCGCCTCCAGAGTAAAATTGCAGAGCTTGAGCGCGAGCTGGAGAAATGCACCAAGGAAGTGGAACGGAAGTCTGACTTGGTGAAGGAGAAAGACCTAGGTTGGACCCAAGCGGTACGCTTCTTTCTTCTCTCTCTTTTCTTTACTGGATCGGGGAGTGGCATCTCACTGATCTATTCTCTTTAACTCTCTTGTGCGTGCAGAAGGCCAAGCTTTGTGAACTTGCAGGTAAATTGTCGGCGGAAGAGCAAGTGAGCAAAGGCTTCTCGGAACGGTTCGACGTGCAAAGCCGGGCCTTGTTGAAGGCACAAGAAGAATTCGGACGGGCTCAGGCCAAACTGGAAAGTGTGGAAACAGTTCGGGCAGATGAGACGCGTAACCAACGCCGAATCAGTGAACAAGTTGCCCAGCAGCTCAAGGAACGCGATGTGTTGCTGATGCACATCTACCAGCAACTGGGTCGTGTCATGGGGCCCGCGGAATGGAGCCAGCATGCACACGAGGACGACGCATTTACCAACTTCCCCGTCTTAAATGAGCGCATCATGACTCTTCTGAAGAGTGTGAGCGAGATACGTGTACAGTTCGAACAACGCATCAAGGGTATCGAGGATAATATCACAGATCGTTTTAGGTAGGGCTCCCTCCCCCCCAAGGTATATACTCGGTCTCACCTGCTTACATTCGATTCTCACTCGTTTTCTCTTTTTCGGTTCTCCAGTACGGTACATCGGCAAAAAGACGCAAATACTGCACGGATCAACCAGCTAGAGACATCCATCGAGATGATTAAGGACAAACAGAGTCTGTGGCACAACCGTATCGCAGCCAAACAGGCTGAGCTGGACGCTCTCCGCTCGGCTAACAACGAGCTGCAGATCCAAATCGGGTCAATGAAGTCGGCCCAGAGAATGGCGACGATGGGACGAGTGTTAAGCCCGAATACGACTCATCGCCCACCACTCCAGCTAGTTTGGAAAGCATGTTGACCGTTGCAAAGCACCAGCTGGCTGAGACTGAAGACCGGATGAAGGAAGCTCAGGTCCGTCACGAGCACGAAGAAGCCAAGTGGAAAGAGGGGTAAAGGAACTTGAGTCGCAAGTTGAGCAAAGCTCTTCCCGTCCTTCCTGGAGCAGCGCACAAAGGGACGGAAAAATGGCCTGACTACAAGAAGGAGCTTAAGCACCAGATTCGTCGAACACGCGAGGAGATGGAGCGAACCAAGAAGCACTCCAAAATGTTGGACGATTTGTTGGCTGTCGAAGGTGGTGGTATACCGCCTCCCGACCACCAGAGCCGGAAGAGCCTACGGCATGATCACATTTCGTTGCCACCCACTCGGGGATCACTGGACTAGGGTCTGTTGGTTTCGGTTGTTGTATCGTGTAGGGTCGATACCTTTTGTATTAGTCTTGACTCTCGAACAGTGTAGATGGGATGGTATAGCAGACACGCGTTCAGTAGATCTAGGCAAACGCGGTGGTCAGTACAGAGAGGAAGAGCCAATGTCAGGGTGGAACGAACCTCCTCAAAGGGCCGCGTGTCGTTAAAGCAACTTTGAAAGACATCATTCACAATTTCCTTGGCGTGGTCCTCGCCCTTGCACGCCGGATTTCCCATGATCGACAGCACAGCGCGGCGACGTGCACATTCTTGGTGCTGTTTCATCACACCAAAGTGTAACCGACGCATTTCTCGGCCCCAACGACAGTCGCCCGACAAGGACGCCGCCCGTACTTCTGAGCAGGCATGCTGACGTAGATCGGACCAGTCCACCTTGAAGCGACAGTTGTCCCACCAGTGCACCATTTCGTGCGCCAGCGTGTCTTCGAGGTTTTCTTCGTCTGAATCCGGTTGCTGCAGATCAAGATACCGCTCTCACTGGGGGATGCCCCTCGGGGGCGGGAGAAAAGCCACCGGCAATTGTGGGTGGGCACGGACCGACGGCAATCTTGGGCATGGCGGATGGGGACACATCGGCTTCATCCAATGGGTTGCAACCAATCACGGCAAGATGCTTGGTCATGAAACGAATCATCGGGCTTGGTTTCAGCGCAGTGCGGGGGCGGGACGAGTCGGGAGCACCCATGCCGTCAAGTCAGAACGGATGAGACGAAAAACACAAACACAATCGGATACAAACGAACTATTGGCCAAAAGGGACGCGCCCCACTTCTCTACCTGGATTCTTCGCTGAAACTCCTCTTCGGTTTCGACATGCTTGCTCCAGTCCTCGACCTCTTCCGGGGTGGCCATGGTCGGCGCATCACTGGTGTTGGTTTCGACCACATCGGTGCGGGAGAGGATGGTGGGGAGGGAGGTGATGGGTACTGAGATGGGCTTGGAGCGGCATGGGCGCTGTAATATACCGATACAGGCGTCCCGCCACGTGTCAAAGTTGGACGCCGAAGCCATGACCGTGATGGAAGTGAAGGTGGGGCTGCCGGTCAGAAGAACAAGACAATCCAATATCCATCGGTAACCGGTAAGACAGTACGGGCTATTATGTAATGGTGCCGGATGGGCCAGGGCTGTGTGCCACCTAGACGAGCTTCCTTCAAGCTGCACTAACACTCGCACTCAGCAAGTTACGTATGGGTCTATGGATGGGCACGAGAGAAGGGTGGCCAACGCCCCTGAACAGCCAAGTCGGGACAATTTTGGGGGGGTGCAACATATGCATGTGCATGTGCTCAGGCCTTGATTATCGCCTCACCAGGGCCATGGGCATGTGCGCCAGCCGATCATCCAACAGACAAGGGAGGCACAGGTTGTCCCATCATTCCATGAGACACCCCCCACGAGCATCAATAGACCACAGGGACTATTTAAGGAGCGTGGAGGAACTCAAGGAACTTGGGGTTGAGCGCCAGCTTGGCCGGCTTGGCAGCGGGCTTGTAGGTGCCAGCAGCCTTGGCGGCGCGGACGTCAGCCTCGATCTTGCGCTGCACCTTGGCGTACGGGTTAAGACGGTCCATGACGAACTTGTTGCGTAGCGGGTTCTTCTTCTGGGTGAAGGGGCGCTTGGTCGCCTTGGGGCCAGCCGGACGAAGCACAGCCTGGATCTCCTCCGAAGCTAGCAGACGCGACACGTCCGTGTTGGTAATCTTGGCGCGGGGAAGGACGAAGCCCTTCTTCTGCGCCGAGGCAGCATCGTAGGTGCCAAAGATCGAGTCGAGCTGCTTGAAGGCGGCCTCGGTCCAGATCACAAAGCGGCCAAGGTGACCACCGGGCGCGAGCTGGAGGAGGTTAAGGCGGTGAACCGACACGAGCTCCACACCGGGCAGGTTGCGGAAAGCGCGGTAGATGCCCTTGTCCTCGTTGTACACAACGAGGGGGCCGCGGCGCTGCACGTGACGACGGTTGCGCAGCTTGCCCTGGCCAGCGGATCTTGCGCGAGTTGGACACCTTGAGCACATCGTCGTAGGCGTTGAGCGCCTTGAGGAGGGCAACCGCCTCCTTGGTCTTCGAGTAGGACTCGACCTCGGTGGGGACAACGAGGGGACCTCGGCAACCTGCTCAACGCGGTGGCCGCGGGCGAGAACGAGGGACGGCACGGCGGTCGCAGCCAGAGCCGAAGCAGTCGCAACACGCTTCTGGTTCTGGTTCGTCTTCACCCACCAGCGGCGCCACACCTTGGTGGGAGCGAACATGTGACCGCCACGGGCCATGTTACCGAACGCAGCTGGCCAGCACGGTGGGTGCCCGAGCCGCCCACACGAGGGATACGGGCCAGAGCACGGCCGGTGCCCCACGACTCGGCCGAGGTCTGGTGGCCAGCCTTGGTGGAAACGGCGTAGGGTTGGCGCTTGTTCTTGGCCACCTGGGTGTAATCTGCACCACGTCGGAGCGGATCGGAGCGGTGAGAACGGCGGGCAGCGGCAGGCTTGCGCCGCTGGCACTGCCGTCAGCAGCGCGGACACTGACAGTCGCACGCGAGGCCATGATGTTGGAGAAGGTGCTGCTTGGTGGCGAGGCCGTCACCGACGCTGCCAGCTGCCACCCCCCCGGCCACCAGCGGCCGTTCGGCGGGGCAGCCGCGTCGGACACCGGCGCCGTGCCTACACTGCGAAAGTAACTGCGGCAGTGCTGGCGCTGCGGAAATCGCATTGCGCCCAGGGAACAACCCTAGTGAATATTGATGCCCCTCCCATGCTGGCTCGGTGATTAATTACGCACACGGTGATTTGCCATTGGCGCTCAATATCAATCACAACCTCCACATGGCTGGCTTCCCCGCATGGGCACCTCAGCCTGCTTCGCTCAACTTTCGTTCCATAGTGGCGTATGATTTGTAGCCTGGCACCTGTGGACGAGGTGGAGGGAAACCAGCTCGCTGCTCCCACTTCCCGGTGAATCCTCCAGTTGGATGATGCAGCCAGCCGTCCCAGCTCCCAACGTCTCCTTCTGGCTCTTTTACCGTGGCTGTAACGGACGGATCGGGCAGATAGTGTTGTGCCTGATGTAGCCTGGAGGTTCCGAAAAGCTCAACTACCCACAAGCGTCGCATGCACTGACTCATCTATTTCGCCTGTCAGGACCTCATTCTATCTTTTTGGTGAGCACTGCTGCGTCAACGACGATCTGTGGACCGGACGCAGAGGAGCTGTGGCTAGCAAAGGCGATGTTGGTTCAAAGCCCGTGATGCATCATTTCGCCGTCGGCAGCACTGCGTGGACGCACCTGCGAGAAAGAGACGGTGTTGCGGGTGGATTGTCGCCGGGTGTAGGAGGGCTGGCCTGGACATGGATGGCAGGCATATATAGCGTGGTTTAGCTGAAGGGTGGCGCTGCTCTGGTGCAGCATGTGGAGCGTCCGGCAGGACACGGGCGGGGTAGCATGAGGCGAGTGTGGGGGAGCCGCGCAGACACGGCTGCGTGGCGCCGCTCTGCTGCGGCGGGAGCGCAGACGTGGCATGGGCTGGCGGGCGCCTGGCTGCGCCCGGTTGCCACGGCCACGCGCCACCCGGAGCGAAGCGCCGGCTGCAGTCTGCTGTGACATGTGACATGTGACGCGTGACGCAGCACTGCAGCCGCTCCGCCCTTACACTGCCCCCGAGCGGCCTGGTGATCGGCAGGCAGGGTGCACTAGCTAGCTACCGCTGCCCATCTGCATCCAACGCAGCCCACAGGTCCCTCCATCGCCCATCTCCTTCGTCTTCGTTTGCGTCTTCATCGTCGTTTTCGTCGCGGTCTTCGCCTCCGCATCCACCGTCGCCCTCGAGCGCTTCGTCTCTCATGCTGTCGCCCGTGGTGCGTGTGACGCGTGCCCTGCTCCGGCAGGCCACCCGCACCCCATCGAGAGCATCGTCGTCGTTGCCATCGTCGCAACACTCGCCTACTTCTCCCTCCTCTTCGCCTTGTCGCGCTCCCATTGGATCGACGCCGTGGCTGCCTCCGCCGGCCTGCCCGCCCCCTCCTTCGCGCCACCCACTGTGTGGACACACTCGGCCTCTGGCTGGTCACGTGCTGGCGCCAGCGCCTCTGCGGACGCTGCGGTGCGTCCTGTCTTCTGGGTCGACACGATCGGCACCCTGCCCCAGCAGGCTCCAGCACCCAGCCTTCTTCAACTCGCCCAGTCGTTCGCTGCCCAACATCCTTCCGCGCCTTCCCTGTCTACGCCCTATGTCCTGCCGGGTAGCCCCCCTGTGGTGGCTTGGACCCCCTCGTTTGCCTCGGCCGACTCTGCTCAAGAAACGGAGCTTCTGCAGCAGCTCGCTACCCCGTCCAACGTATCACTTCCCTTCGACACCTGGCGCATTGTCCCTGCAATGTCCCCTACTACATGGACACGCGCAGGGCGCACCCTGCAGCAGCTTCGCTCATCGGCCGTAACAGTCCAGGCTGACTCGATTCGCTTGGTCGCTTACGCCTCTCGCGCTCTCTTCGCTCGCTTTGGCCACCTGATCCGAGCCGCCGATTCTGCCGATATCTTTCTCATGCTTTGTGTCTACATCTTTATGCATGCCACCTTTGTCAATCTTTTCTTATCGATGCGCCGCTTTGGCTTCCACTTCTGGCTTGGTACGTTGCCCTCTTCTCTGTCTCCGCCTCGTCGGCGAGCTGACTAACGTTCCGGTATTGTTCAGGTGCATCGGTTTTGATTTCGTGCACTTGTGCATTTATTTTTGCTCTCGTCTCGGCCCACTACCTTGGTGTGCACATCGACCCAGTCCCACTGAGCGAAGCTCTCCCATTTTTGGTCGTGACTGTCGGGTTTGACAAACACTATAAATTGACCAAGGCTGTCTTCACTCACCCCGCTTTTGCTCCATCGTCCCACCTGCACGAGGTCCCAACGTTCTTCTAGATGTTCTGAAGCCACCTTCGCGTTCGGTAGGAGCTAGCGAGGGAAAGCCGGCCCTCAATGGGAACTCCGCCGATACACCCAAGTCGAATGAGGATGCCTTTGTTCGGGCCCTCACTGCCCGCTTGCGCGAAAATCCCGATCTCGAGTGGGAGCTTCCCCGTCCGCTGGCTGCCCGTGACGTGTTGGTGGGTGCATATGACAGTGTTGGCCAAGAAATCGTTCGTGACTATGCGATCGAGTTGGCCTTGCTGCTTGCGGGCTCGTGCATTGCTCCTAGTGGCCTGCATGAATTTTGCCAGCTCGCGGCACTGATCCTGTTCTTCGATGCCATTCTTCTCCACACGTTTTACACTGGCATCCTGACCGTTATTGTTGAGGTACTGCGGATCCGGATCTTGCGTAAGCGCCGCCACGCTTCCCTCCCAGCCGCATCGGCCGTTAACAAGGAAGCCGCGCCCACCAGCGGCGGCGTAGCAAGCGCTACGACGTCCGGCTCGGTTACCCCTACAATCAAGGGTGCCGATAGCGCAGTAAGCAGTCGTGTATCTTCCATCTCGATCACTCCTTCAACTATGCTGCCCCTCCTTTGGCTGGGCTGTCAGCCCAGCTGCGTCACCGGCAGCATTCTCGGTCCCGTCGGGTCCGTGGGCTCTGGCACCGCCTGGTTGGCTCCAACTCTAAAAATAACCCGTGGGCCGGCTCAAAATCTTGTTGATTGCTTCCTTCATCACGCTACACAGCCTCAACCTACTTGGTACCATGACAACGCAGGCTTCTCGCACTCGCTACTTGCGTGCTGCCACGTCCGAAGTTGCCTCTACCTTCGTCCCCGAGCGCTACCGTGAACGATCCGTACCAGCTACTTCCGTCAGCGACACAGTTCAACTTGTCCTTAACCCCTTCCTCGCCGGCACTTGCGCCAGCGCTCGAGCGGTTTGCTCGTTCCCATCCCACTGGCGCCCGCTTGCAGATCCATGACCCGGTTTTCCTTTCGGTGATCGATTACTCCTGACCAACCAGGTGTCGGACGAGAAAGCTGAACTTGCCAAGACATTGGCCGAGGCATATGAGCAGCAATTCCCCTCCCTGACGTCAGTGTCGATCGCCTCATCGTCCTCGGCAACTCATTCAGTTCATCCTTCCTTCTCGACTAACAGCTCGCGCGGATCGACAGGCTTGCTTTCGCGCCACCAGTCGCTAGAGGTCTTGGGTAGCCTGATGACTGAATGGACCTCAATTGTTGGTGACCCTCTTATTTCCAAGTGGCTTTCGATCGCGATGGCAGTGAGCATCTTTCTCAACGCGTACCTGCTCCGAGGCATTGCTCAAGGCAACGCAGCTATTGCCCGAGGTAACGCTATGGGTGCCGCTGCTTTTGCCGCTGCTCGTATGCTGGGCTCATTTGGATGAAGCCGAGTCCCGCATCGCCAAATCGTCCCGTTCCAACTCATCCAATGCCAACCCTTCCCGCCCTCCGCTCCCACGGTGACATTTATGCCGCCCCCCTGCGCTGATTGTGCCGGAGGGAGAAGATCCTACACCTCCCACGGCGGGCGTGGACGCTTCGCAGATCCGTTCGTTCGAGGAAGTATTGGAGGTGTACGACAATGGCGCCGGTGTGCTCTACCTTGCGGACGAGGAAGTAGTGTTACTTGCCCAGCGGGGAAAGATTCCTGCTTACGCGTTGGAGAAGGTACTTCAAGACCCCGAGCGTGCTGTTCGTGTCCGCCGTGCGCTTGTTTCGCGTGCCAGCTTGACCAAAACGCTGGAGACGGGCAAGTTGCCATTTAAGAACTATAACTATGCGCAAGTGATGGGCGCATGCTGTGAAAATGTTGTGGGCTACCTTCCTTTGCCGCTCGGCATTGCGGGTCCTCTTACCATTGACGGCCAACTTACGCCAATCCCGATGGCCACGACGGAAGGTACTCTGGTTGCATCCACTTCGCGTGGGTGCAAGGCGCTGAATGCGGGAGGGGGCGTGACAACCGTGTTGACGCAAGACGCCATGACGCGCGGCCCCGCCGTCGATTTCCCCACTGCGGCCGAAGCGGCGCAGGCTAAGAGATGGATCGATTCCACCACTGGTGCGGCGACGATCAAGGCTGCCTTTGACTCGACTTCCCGCTTTGCCCGACTGGCCAGTTTGCGCACCGCGCTAGCGGGTCGAACCCTGTTTATTCGCTTTGCCACCTCGACGGGGGATGCGATGGGCATGAACATGATTTCCAAGGGGTTGAGCGTGCGCTGACATTGATGGCCACCGAGCACTTCCCCTCCATGAAGGTTCTGGCCCTATCGGGTAACTACTGTACGGACAAGAAGCCCGCTGCGATCAATTGGATTGAAGGTCGGGGCAAATCGGTGGTGGCCGAAGCGGTGGTACCCAACAAAGTGGTGAGCTCGGTGCTCAAGACCTCGGTTGCCGCTTTGGTGGATTTGAACCTGAAGAAGAACTTGATTGGCTCGGCCATGGCCGGCTCCATTGGCGGCTTCAATGCCCATGCCGCCAACATTCTTACTGCCATCTACCTTGCCACGGGGCAAGATCCTGCGCAGAACGTCGAGTCGAGCAACTGCATGACCTTGATGGAGGCCACGCCCGAGGGGACTTGCGCATCTCGGTTTCCATGCCCTCCATCGAAGTGGGAACGGTGGGCGGGGGGACGGTGCTGGACCCACAGGTCGATGCTCGAGCTGCTGGGCATTGCTGGGCCGCACCCTTCCACGCCAGGCGCCAACGCTCAACGGCTCGCCGCCATCATTGCCTCCGCGGTGATGGCAGGGGAACTATCGCTCATGTCAGCCCTCGCGGCCGGACATCTGATCAAGGCCCACATGGCTCACAATCGCTCCACCCCTGCTTCCGCTGCGCCCACGCCGGGCCATGTAAGTCCCAACCCAGGTCGAATTGCGGCGACGATGACACCCTTGGTCGCGCCCAGTATTCGTATGACCAAGGCGAAGGGATCGGGCCGGTAAATCTAGGTGCGCAACATTCTGTTCTGTTGCGCCTCGCCTCCTGGGCGGCCGTCACCATTGCTCTTCGTACAAGCTCCCTTTTGTCTGCTCCATTTTGTCTGATACCGTCCCTGCCCGCTCTGTATGGGCGAGGCAGGGGCTCGACCCATGCAATTCATCTCTGCATACTCCCATGGACCGTATCCTGTCAAGGATCTGAGGCTACCGACCGTTTGCCTCTGCCACCTGTTGGGAAATATGATGGGGAACAAAAGCGAACTACGATGACCTCCAGACTAGTCATAACGAGGTACGATTAGTGGTGGAACCTTATCAGAGCCAACCAAAGTACATCGGGGAGGTTTTTGGGACGTGGGGGGCAGTTGTGCACAGCACAAAAAGGCGTCCTACGCTGGCCGGCAAAACTACACGCCCACGACCAGGGGGCAGGTGCAGCTTGGCCAAGGCGGGCGTTGATGAGTCAATGAGCCTCATGCGTAATACCCATACACGCACAAAGACATCTGCAACGAATGCGGTAAGCAAAGCCACAAGGGCTTATTGGTCGTAGTGAAGGTGACCGCACCGCATGCATTGCCACATTTTCCGCTCCAGGTTGGAGCCAAAGTTGAAGCTGCAGCCGTGGCAGGCCAGTGGGGCAGCCATCTGGCCAGAACGAGGGATTTTAGTACTTGTTCAACCGCACATGCCGCGCCTACTAGAGCGAAGCAGAGGGCGATGGGCGTACGTTAACAGGGGAGCAACGGGAAGTCGAGTGCATCGCGTTGGGGGTCAATAGATGAATAGCGGGAGACAGTAAGGGCGGTAGGCTGCTGGGAAAGGTTATAGTGGGTAGTGGGTGGGGAAGGGATGCGCGCCGAGTCTTGAAAGCTGAGAGAGGCAGGTTTTTATAGACGCTCTGACCCCCACAACGTACGTCGGACGTCAATCATGTTCGGCAGCCTGAGCGCACTGGACGGTTGCACCTCAAGCAGCGTTGTGCTTGATGCTTCAACGTTGAGTAGTATCTGAGTGCTGAGCCACTGAGCCGCTGAGCCACGCTGTGAACGTTACTGGGCACCGTCCCACTCCCGACAAAACCACAACATTAAAACGAGACGGGTCGCCGATCGTTGTCAAAGAGACGTGTGTCAAACGTCACTCGTCCAACGACTGTTGCCATCGGCGTTTTGCGATGGGGCAGAAGTTCGGTAGCCCCATGCCCCTAACGCGTAACGACAGGCCTGGCCCAGCCCAGCCCAGCCCCCCCCTCAGCGGCGGTGCAAGTAGGCAGCAGAGCCCGCGCACCCAAGTGCCCCAAACAGCCCTGTGGCCATTGCGACTGAAAATAAACCCCTAAAGAGGCGGTGACTCCGGACGTACGTGTATCTTTATCTGTGTGCCCCGCGCTGATAATTATCGATCATCACCACAGCCGTTTATGCATCCTGATGCTGACCATGTCACAGATAACATGAAACGCCCAGCTTCGGCCTCGGTCCCTACCTGCTATTGATGCCCTAGAAGAGCTCACGCGCTCACGAGAGCAGCAAGTGGAAATGGTGGTCAAAATGGTGGTCCCCATGGCGTTGGGGGCACCACGTCAGAAAAACATTTTACGCGCACATCACACAATGCGTGATGCCGCTTCAGCGTTTCTTGGCCTCGCCCGGGAGCGAGATGTACGGGTCATTACACAACCATATAGGTCCGCACCTGTGCTTCATCGTCGGCTCGTCCCTCTAGAAGTTCCGGAGAGGCCAGAGAATGCGGCATTCCCGCCTCGCCCCGGTAGTTACGCTCATGCAGCTCATGTATGAACGAACGACGTGGCTGCAAAAACGACAGGGCTAAAAAATACTTGGCGAGCAAAAAAAGCTAAAAAGTGAAGGCAGTGGGACTCGAACCCACGAATGTCGCAGTTCCATCCACTCTTAAGCGGAAGTGCTTAATGACTTGAATACGATGCCATAGACCACTAGGCTATGCCTCCTATATCGGGCTAATGAAAAGTAGCAAAAAATACTGTGTGCAATATTTTGGCTAATTCGGTACAGAGCTGAGAGCAGTAAACGAAACGATGTTAGCACCATCGGTCTCATCTATGAGATGACGACAGAAACGTGCGCAGACAACTTTGAGAAAGGGCGGTACGAATGAGAAAAGAGGCGAAATCGAGAGCTTTGGGTGTGCCAAAAGAAGCGCTCATGTTCTGGTGGTGGGGTGGCGGAACGCGTCGGAGAGCATCCTCATGTTCCGACGACTGCACATTTTGGTGAATCTACTGAGTACAGACCGTGAGACCGGTGAGCCGGATGGTAACATGCAACAGCCAACCACCGTTCTACTGCATCGTCTGCATCCTCCTCCCCCACATCTCGGCGGCGGGGGCGCAATCGTACGACACGAGCTGGGCGCCGACGAAGAATGGGTCTGGCTTGGCTGCAGGCCTCAGGCCGAGGCGTGACCTCACGTGCCACAACAACAGCGGCGGTTTGAAGTGGAAGGCCCAGGGAATATGAGACGAGCGCAGAGGGTGCATTAGCTAAGCGGGGCGGGGCGCGCATGGTTGGGTGTTGTTGGGCCAGGCTTTGGGCGCCTCACCTGTGCGCTCACCGGTCCCGTGCGCTCACCCGTGCCCTGCCGCCCCCCGCTCTCAGAACATCCGCCGCGCCCCCACCTCCTCCCCATCGCATCCGCCGCGCATCTGTCTTCGCCATGGGCGCATCCCAGCTTCTCGCGCTGCTCTTCACCCATCCCGGGAGCTGCGCTCCCTGCTCCAGTACAAGCTCATGCATGACCCCCTCAACGACATCACCTCCAACCCCGAAGCCAGCGGCTGGGACCGCGACCAGATGCGCGAATGCTGGCACTTCCTCGACCTCACCTCGCGCTCCTTTTCTGCCGTCATCAAGGAGCTCAAGGGCGAGCTGGCGCGCGTGATCTGCATCTACTATCTCGTTCTCCGTGGACTCGACACTGTCGAGGACGACATGACCATCGCGCCCGAGGTCAAGATTCCCCTCCTCACCTCCTTCCACAAGAAGTTGTACCAGCCCGGCTGGACCTTCACCGAGTCCGGTCCGAACGAAAAGGACCGCCAACTGCTGGTCGAGTTTGACAAGATCATTGGCGAGTTTGGCTTGCTGGAGGAGAAGTACCAAGTAGTGATTGCCGACATGACGGCCAAGATGGGCGGCGGGATGGCGTCGTACATTGAGCTGGCCAGTGCCAAGGGCACACTCAAGGTGGAGAAATGGGCCGACTATGACCTGTACTGTCACTTTGTCGCTGGTCTTGTAGGCGAAGGATTGAGCCGCCTTTTCTCGGCCTCAGGGCTGGAGTCACCATTGGTGGGGCAGCAGATGGGGTTGTCCAACCACATGGGTCTGTACCTTCAAAAGACCAACATTATCCGTGACTATGCGGAGGACTGTGACGAAGGCCGTTTCTTCTGGCCCGCCGAAGCGTGGTCTCGCCCCGGGTGCGCGTTCACGTCGCAGGCTGAGGTGGCGAAGGGTGTGGAGGAGTACGCAACCGGGCAAGTACCGCCCGGTGGAAGGGGAACTGGGCCAGCGGACAATGGGCGTCTTGTCGACGATGCTGCTGGACGCAATGAGCCATGTGACATATGTATTGGAACCTAACGTTGCTGCACGAACAAAGTGTGTTCAACTTTGCCGCAATCCCGCAAGTGATGGCGATTGCAACACTGGACTTGTTGTTTGACAACCCGGCAGTGTTTAAGCGCAACCTCAAGATTCGCAAGGGCCAAGCCGTTAAGCTCATTATTTCGGCCACGAACAATCGTGACGTGGCCTACATCTTCCGCGACTATGCTCGGAAAATCCATGCCCGCCTTCGCCCCGACGACTTGAACTTTGTCGAGTGGGGGGTGGAACTGTCGCGAATCGAAGTGTGGTGCGAGTCGCACTACCCTTCCTTTGTCAGTCCTCCTACTACGGTGGTGGGTCAACAGCGGTACGGCGCTGGGGGTGCGCCGCCGGGCGCGTTGTCTCGACGCAAGGCGGTCGAGCAGATGCGCGAGGAGCGCCGCGCCACCGCGTTGGCCCTGGCGTTGGACCCGTCAGTGAGTGCACAAGGCACTTCTCAGGCTACGATTAAGGCCATGGTGGACGAGGATAAACGGAAGGCACGGCAGAAAGCGGATGTCCGCGAACTGTACTGGTTCATGTTCTGCTACATGATAGTCTTGTTTGTGGCTGTGCTGTTGGTCACGCTGGTTGCCTGGGAAATTACGGTACGTGGAGATGTCTTCGTGTTGGAGGTTGTTTCTGGGCTGGGGTACTGACCTGGAGTTTGGGACAACAGTGGTACTATTACATGGACGAACAGGATCCTGTTTCGCTGCTGGCTGTTCAGGGCTACCAACTGGGCAAGGCCAAGCTGTACGAGGTGACGGAGTTCGCAGCGGGCAAGATGCGGGAGCTGGTTGGGGCGGTGGAGGCCAAGACGGACCTGTGAACGCTTGCCAAGGCCTTGGACCAACGGGGTTTCTCCGGTGTAAGGAATGGCAACGGTTACTGGACTTGCGTGCACTATGGAAGCAATAGCATTCGCTGATGCAATGAGCTGGAAGAAAGGAAGGGACGGGGATACTTGATAACGTTGACGTTAACGAGGATGATGTCAGTGACGGTGGCTTTGAGGTTAAGCTGAAGTAGGTGGCTGGCATGCTGAATGCGTCACTGGACAGGTGGTGCCCTCTCCAAGGTCCAGGGGAAGCCAGCGGCTGTCGACAAGGAGCGTAATGGTGGGCAGGAGTAACTAGCCTAATACTTTGTAGCTGGCACATCCCCCAGGGTTTAGCCCCCATCTGCCGCCTTGACGCCCTCTCCCATGTCCAATGGGGCTGTCGCCAAGCAGCACCACTGCGTCCACCCCGCATTTCCCCCAATACCGTTGCCCTCGACATCCCTTGTCCATCAAGACCCACAGCCTGTTGTGTTGCCCGACGATTCACATTCTCTTTCTTCCCACTTCCACTCCCGCCTCCGCCGTTCGCTCAGTCATCATACCATGCTGTCCGCCTCCGTCAACGACGGCACCAGTTTACATAGCAACCAATGACCCTTCCCCTTCATCCCGACCACCTTTCCTGGCACCCATCGGTATCGCATCTGGTACTTCCTTACATTCTGCCATAATTAGCCCGGGCTCGCTCGCCTTGGAAGCAGGCACCAAGCCGGCCTCGACATGCCAACTGCCTCTCTTCATAGCAGCCTGTGCCTCAAAGTGCATCTCCCAGTGCTGGGTCATGACTCCCCAGACGAGATCTACCGTGGTGGCAGATGTCGATCGGACTGACAGTAACATAGCATTCTCAAAACTGTGTGTCGATCGCAATCGCATCGTTCCGACCTTTGCCTCCCGCGTTGCGGCGTCCGACTTTGGACCCTTGCGCCTTTTTGCCGTGATGCTTGGCTGCTTTGGCCTCCCGGCGTGCCCGCTCGGCCGCGACGCGGAGCGCAATCAAACTGGGATCACCTTCCTTCGCAGCCTTCTCGCTGCGCCACGGGAGGGGAACACACCTGCCTTGGCGTTGCGCTCCGCTGCGCGGGCTCGCTTTTCAGCACGGGTGAGGTGTTCTTCCTCCTCTTCCCCTCTCTTCCTCCTCCTCCTCCTGACCTGCGCCTCCTCGTCTGAGGGAGCATCGTGCTCCGGCACACCTCCATGCAGACGCTGGGCCACCTCAGCAGCGCGTACTCCATCCTCACCGCCACCCAAACGAAGGGAGCGGAAGTTCTCTTGAGTTCCTTCTCCAGACGTCCTCCAGCTCCGAACCCGCTAGCCTCGGCCAACTTGTCAAGTTGAATGTTGCCCTCCTCATCGACCGGAGCAGGTGGCTCAGGAACTGGTTGCCCAGTCTCGCAGAGCAGCTTTGCGCGCCGCCTCATACTGTGCCTCGCGTTTGACCGTTGAGCTTCCCTCACGAGGGACTGTGTTTGGCAAAAGTGGGCCAGGTTTGGGCTTCGAAACGGAAACGCTTTCGGAAGAAGCGTTGATGCCTCCACCCGATCAAAGTAGTACGCTGCATTTTCATGCTCCACACTGACCATCTGAGGAAACAATCAAGATGCCTCGACTGGTTGCCCTCGCGATCGTCTGTGGGCTCTTCAGTGGCCATTTTCGCAGCAGCTTCTGCACGCGCTTCTTCCTCTTCCTCGTCGTCCTCATCGTCGTCGTCGTTGGAGGGAATTGTCAGCCTCCTCGTTGTCTTCTGAGTCACCTTCGCCTCTTCCGATTCCTCCTCATCCGAGTCTTGCGCCTCCCGTCCGATTGGTCGACACAACTCTTTCAACCCCTTGCCTTGTTCGATCCGTTCCCCTGGCTTCAATTCGATTGGTCTTCGGTTCTCCGCTCTTCGAATGGTCCTGTGCCTTTTGCAAGCTTTGCTTGGTCTCGCGTTTTTGCTTGGCTTCAAATGCCATCTCGGCGCCGTCCTCATCGTCATATCGCTGGGCCGCTTCCGCGAATCATTAGGTTGAATTCGTTTAAGTCACCAGGATCAACCGCACTTGGCCAGGCGTACATCAGCGCCATCAGCTCGGCGTAGAGCGATGCCACCTCACGCTCGGGAAGCGAGACAATCTGACGCAACGGGTACGCATATCGATCCGCTCCATCACGATCGCGTGGCGATGTGGCCGAGGGGTTGGGGGACGGGAAGCCATGCTGCTTGAGCAGCGTCATGAACAGGTACTCTTTACTGGCGCTGAGCTTGCTGAGGTATTGCCAGCTGCTGGTGTGTCGGTTACCAAGATAGTCGCGCTTGTGTTTGACATTACGGAAGGAGATGCGGCCGAGACGGTGGATCTTGAGAATGACCTTGTGGGCATCGGTGTCTTCGGTAATGTAAATGTCGCTCTCTTTGCCCACCCCGACCGCGGTACCCGACCGCACCGAGCCATCCTGCTTCGACAGCGCACGCACCGCCAAAAAGTCGTATCCGCCGTAGGTCAGACGGTACCCTTCGTATCGAGCGTTCTGCTCGCGCGCCACCAGTTTGCGCTTGGCCAGCTCGGAATGAGCTTGGCACATTGCTCGTGCGCAGGCCCGAGAGATGGCGGCGAGCTGGGTGGGAACGACCTCGTGGTTGGCGCGAGCCGAGTTCAAACGCCTTCAGCAGCGCTCTCGTCGGGCGTGACGTAGCGCAGTCGGTCCGTCGGGAGCTCATGTGGTGTGTTGAGCGCGGGGCAAAGCAGGGTGGAGCGCAGCGAGCGGGCGGGAGGCAAAAAAAAAAGCGGGGGCAGTGAAATGTTCAGGCGGGCAGCAGCTCGAACAGCAAATTGAAATCGAGGCGGGCTGGGCTGGCTTATGAGGCTCGCTCGTATAAAACGGCGACGCAGTCCTCTTCGCCGCCCCTTCCCCCGCCCATGCCCGCCCTCGAAGAACAACCTCCTCCGCCCGTTCACCCTACGTCGATCGCACCGCGCACGCAAGGCCTGGGGCGGCACCGCCACCGCCGAGCTCGGCACACCCCAGCGGCCTGGAGCGCCTGCGTCCTCTGCCTCGCGCCCGCCCGCCGCCCGACTGTCGATGCCCATGGCCACCTCTTCTGCCGCGAGTGCGTCCTGTCCGACGTCGCTCAAAAGACGAGCTGGCCCGCATCCAGCGTTCTCTCCAGGCCCTGGCCGACCCCGCGCACAGAAAGACGCTTGATCAACAGCGTGCGTACGACCGCCGTGCGCGACTTTGAGGAGCAGCAGCGTCGACGGGGCAGGCCCCGAGCCCGGCTCGCGCAAGCGTAAAGCCCACGACGCTCCCAACCCGTCCGCCTCTGCCGTAGGACCTACACGAAGACGATCGCGGGCCAGCGCTGCGGACGCCGCAGAACAGGCGCGAGTTCGCGCCGAGCTGGCGGCCGAGGGGAGGCCGAAGCCAAAATCCAAGCTCCCTCCTTCTGGCTGCCATCGCTGACACCGTCCGAGCAACAGATGCGCTCCAGTTGGGTCTCTGGACCGAGGACGGGTGCCTACCAAACCCATGTGCCGTGCGGGCAAGGCCCACCCTCTGACCATCAAACAACTCGTCGACCTTCACTTTTGCGACCTGCCTCTCTCCCCAGCCAAGCGAAGCGACCGCCGAGCAGGTGCTGCCACGACCGACGCGCAACTCCGGTTGGAGCCGCGTGTCCCACGTGTCAATCTGCCTTTGGCCAGACCAGTCAGGCTTATGTGATGCGCGCCTGTGGCCACGTTTTGTCGTGAGTGCACCAACACGCTCGTTCTCCAGCCCGCCGGCTGCAAGGACACGGCGGAGGAGTTGGTAGGGCAGAAACAACCTTCCAACGACATAAAGCCAAAGCGCATCAAGGCCCAGTGCGCCCATTGCGAGGCTCGACTAAAGACGTGGCAAAGGATCTGATCCCGCTCCAGCGGGAGGGTACGGGTACGCGGCGGCGGGAAACAAGACGGTGATGAAAAGGGCATTGCGTTCCAAGGGTGATACTGATCTCTTTCTCGATTCTGTCTCGTATGGAGGAGATAGCACGCCATCTTGGTCGGTCGTGAACGTATGCGAACGTGGAACGCTAGCTGTGGTGTTGGTCGGCCATACGAGCAAACCATTTGCAGCGTAGTCTCTATTGGACGCGAGTAAACCCGTCGCCAGCCAGATCCTCTTGGCTGTAAAACCACACCCATCTCGTATAGGAGCCACACGACATCATGTTCACACGGTCCTTCTTATTATGGCACCAGTGCGAGAAGAAGCATTCCGCTGCTCATGCTCTATACCGAGGCCTATCTGTGAAGCCTGTTTCAACGTTCGTTGGTTCTTGGAGCAAATTGGTTGGAGCATTATCATCATAGGGGTTGATAACGATTTAGCAGGGGAGCAGTATATAGGTACTGGGTAAAAAGCGGGGATCTTAAGAGCGAGAGGAAACGGTCAAGCGGGAATTATCGGTTGCAGGGAGGAAATTCTCGTTTTGGTGTTAAAAGGGTGGTGGGGCGCAGGCGAGGAAACGTAGGAGGCAGTTTAAACGATCCAAAAGAAGAAGAAGTAGCAGGCAAATGAAGGATAAGCTGGAGCAAGGTGGGGAGCTAGCGTTGAAAAGTAAAGTGCGTGGGTAGGAAGGATGTCACGTCTTAACCATACAGCCCATAAGCCAGGGCATGTTGAGACCATTCACAAAATCTGTCGAGATGCAGTTGCATGCAACTGAACCGTGAGGCGCATCAGGCCTTGAACACCCCCGACAGACGCCGACGCAACGACGGCTTCCTCTGGCGACGCTCCGGGCGGGGTTCGAGTCGTCGTAGCTGCCCAGAGCCAAAGTGGAGGCGCTGCGCGACGTGGACGGCAGATGGAAGCTGCCTTGCGAAGCGAGCCACTGCGTTTGCGCCTCGGCTGGGACTGCGGCTGGGCAGATTCTGGGTAGAGCAACGCCAGATCTTCGTCCCTTGCATCCGAATGACGACGCCCATACGAGCCGGGCGCATAGTGGTACGATCCGCCGTACAGCTGCACCGCCGAGTTGGTCGACGCTGACATCATGCGCGAACGCCCCGAGTAGGACCGACGCCTCGTGTCGTAGCCATCGTCGTACCCCTCGTACCCTCCATACGAAGGGGCACCGGGGAACTCATGCCTGGTGCGGGGCGCTCATAACCAGCAGCACGGGCTTCGCTCGTTGAACGACCTCCCGTAGAGCGACCCGAGCGACCTGAACGACCCGACGACCACCAATTGAGCGTGCATCGCCCGATCGCCCATCCGCTGAACCCGAACGAGTACGAGAGGGCATAGTAGTGACGGAAGCTCGGCGGCTTGGCTCATCCCGTGGCGCGGCCGCCACATCGTCAGCAAAGGCCCCGACGCCCCAGACGACGGCTGCGACGGTCGCGGTGGCTGCGCCGCGCCGGCTTATCCTTGTCTTGGCTCGAGACGGTAGGTGGCCGGGGGGCACATACACACGTGCATTGGCCAAGTCCTTGCATGCGCCTCAGTCGTGTCAAAGAACAAATCTTCCGCCGACGAGTAACCATCCTCGGTATTGTGCGTGGAAAAGCGACCCATTCCGCCTGCGGCAGGAACGGCAGGTTTGGCATTCATGACGGGGGTCGAACGGGCCTTGGCAGCGCTGAACGGGCCTTGGAGGGAGGAGGGAGGAACGGTCGGTCCAAGCCGGCTCCGAGGGCGCGGTGCCAGACGATCGCCGGGCAACGGCGAAATGGAGCCCGAACGAGCATCCAGATCGTCCATCCATCCTTCCGGCTTCTCCGCATAGGCGTTGCCATTGCCGTTCTCGTATGAGTGGGCGGCTGCATAGCCTGGCACCGGCCGCAGCCCCTGCGGCGGCAGCGGCGCCTGTCGCCGTGCCATGGCGGTGGTGCTTGCCGGCGCGGTGCTTCTTCTTGTGCGTTGCAGTCCCCTCTGCGGCCGGCTGGGCAGCGGCAGCGGCACGGTCCAGCGGTACACCCTCAATCTCATGGGCACGTACCGTCGCCATAGAGCGTCAGCCAATCGCGGCGAGCAATGGCATCCTCGGTTTGGCCTCCACCGCGGCCACCGACACCGGCCTCAATCTCGTTGATCTCACGCAACAAAGTGGCATAGTGGTCGCGCCGACCAATCACATGGCGCAGTAGTTGGCCATCCTTGGTCTTGTACACCCACGTCACCCGTCCCATACCGTCGAGGGTACCTTGGCGGTGGTAGATCGTCTTGCCTCGCACATAGGGCATCTTGTCAAACGCAGCTACGCGCAACTTGCGCTTGAGCAGCGCACGCTCCGTTGTCACCGCCGCATCTTGCCCATTCGACGCAATCCAGCGGCGAGTCACATCCTCAACTCATCTGCCAACTCCAGTAGGCATTGACAAACTTGTTCTTCTCCGCCATGTTGCGCTGCGCATCGTTCTCTCCTCGACAGGCTCAAGGAAACGGAAAGAGTCGACTGCCTGGCCACCCACTTCCTCAATCAGGCGCTCGGGAGGATACGGTCGCCAAAGTCGCGGGCGGTTTTGACAACACAATCTTGGAGCGCACCACGGGATCCAGCAGCGGTGAGAGTACCTTCCAGATACCGGAGAAAATCCAGGGCGCAGCATAGAGGTAGATGACACCAAGCGACTCGGGATAGAAAGCCTCGAGACACTTGACGATAAAGAGGACACAATTCCAATCCTGCTGGGTAGCGGAACGATAGGTTAGTCTCTCTTCTCTGGTGTGGAAAGGGGGGGAAACATCAGGTTTGCAGGGATCGAGCACCAACTTACTTTTTGATTCCAAAGCCCTCGAGCGAGAAAATGATCACGACCTTCTCTTGCGGCGGCTGCATCAACATCCGGAACGACTCCATGGCAAAGATGACAAACTCTCCATCGATGTGCCTGGCTGACCATTGGTGAGATGCTTCTTGACAAGGAAGCGCAAATGGGCTGCTCGTTTAGGGCCGTGCCGCATGCAAATGTCTTGTTCTCTCGCTGCTGGTCCAGGAACTTGGGATCGTCTTTCCGTTGCCCAATTCTCCGGCGGCGATCAATTGCTCGACATTATTCTCCATCCGCCAGTTGAGTGTGGCGCCACACATGTTCATGGCGCGGGATACTCCCACTTCCGTGCTCGAAGGAACGCAGCAGAGAGCCGTCCGGGTCATCAAAGTCGAAGAACTGCCAGAGAGCCTTCTTTAGCGTGTCTCCACCATACATACTCAATAGTTGGTTCAACTGAGCTTGCTCCTCGGCAATTCGCTGCGCTCCTTGTCAGCGTCCGACTTGGCCTTCTTTGAAGGATCCGGCTCAGAAGCAGGTCGACCATGTGCTTATGATGATGACTTCCTGCTTGTTGGTGCCCACTGGCCTGGTTCAACCACGAAAAGTAGACCGACCACATCTCACGGAGCTTCACTTGTTGTTCGGGAGTAGGGTTTTGGCCGTGCCTTCGGGCAAATCAAACGCTTTGGACTCGATTTCTCTCGCCGAGGGCCCACCAAGTTCAATGTACTTGTACTTCCCTGGTTGCCAACGGCGAACCTGCGAGTCAGCTGAGGGTTGCTCTTGCACCTCTTGTTCCTCTTGCTCGTGACCATTTTGGGAGTAGGGATCCTCATGACTTTGAGACCGGCCTCTGCGGCACCCACACCAGCCAATCCAGCCGCAGCAGTGGCCTGTTCAGCTGTGCGATGTTTGTGGCGGCCCCCTTGCGCGTTTTGCTCTGGGGTTGAGACTGCGCAACTTGCTGCGGCGCCCCGGGGGGAGCGGTAAAGTCATAGTCGACCCCCGTCAGGACACCCTTTGAGCCGCGAACCTCAGCGTTCCCTTCGATTTGGGCAGCCACCTGAGGATCACCGTAGAGGGCGACCCAGTCGCGTCGCGCGGCTGCTGCCTCCGATTCGGCCCCAACCTGGGTAGACGATTTTCCCATCACTTCCATCTCGTAAATCTCGCGACGGAACACAGCAGCACACGAAGTCCGGCCAATGACATGCTGCTTGGTCTGCCCATTGCCCGTGTACGTCCATCGGCAATACCTTGACCATCATGATGCCCGAGCGGTGGTAGACCGTCAAGCCACGGGTGTAGGGTTCGACGTCAAACTGGGCCACCCGGAGCTTTTTGAACAGTAGGGTACGTTCTTCCTCAATCGAAGGGCTGATGGGGAAAAGAAAGGTCAGTCAAAAGCGTAAGGCCAGAGAGGGCAATATTGCTAGTAAAAAGAAACGTACTCTTTACCGTTGGTCTCGATCCAACGTTTGGTGGCAGCCTCATACGCATCGGCCAGGTCATGATAGCGCCGAAGGAGCGCAGGTTTGATCGTCGTGTCCTTCTGCTTGTCATTTTCGTCCGGACGAGGTTCGATGAATTTGAACTCGTTGGTGTTGTTGCCCCCGAGTTGGGCGATCATGTGGTCGGCGGGAACGGTGGCAGTGACATCCTTGGCCGACTTGGTGAACTGAATCTTGGAGCGTACGACAGGATCAAGCATGGGGCTGAGTACCTTCCAAATGCCAGAAAAGACCCAGGTGCATTGTGCCATAGAGAACCGACAAGGATTCAGGGTAGTATGCCTCGAGACACTTGACAATAAACAAAATGCAAGACCATCCATGTTTTGACTCCAAAGGACGTCAAGTCGAAAAAGATGATGGCCTTGTCGCCCGGAGGCACCATGAGGCATCGGAAACTTTCCATGGCATAAATGACGTACTTTTCCATGGAGGAGCTGGGCTGACCATTGGTGAAGTGCTTCTTAACATGGATATAACAGACTGGGATCGGCGCAACATTGTCACCGCCCGTGGCACCGTTGGCATACGTCTTGCCCGAACGTTGCTGGTCAAGGAACTTTTCGATTCTAGCACGTTGGTCAAGTCCCCTCCCTCGACCAGGTCTTGGACGCCATTGTCAAGGCGCCATTTGAGGCAGCCGGCAAACATGCCAAGCGCACGAGGGACGTCCCATTTACGGGCGCGGAGGAAACGAAGGCAGATGCTGTCTGGATTGTCCATCTTGATGAACTCCCACATGGCTCTCTTGAGCGAGTCGGGGCCGTACGAGTCGAGGAGGCGCGCAGGTTGGCCTGCTCCTGCTGGATGTGGGCGGCATCCTTGGCCGCATCGCCCTTGGGGGCACTTGAGGGATCGGACGAGGCGGCTGTGGAGACGGCAGGTTGACTGGCGCCGGTGCCAGTGGCGTTGGCTACCCAGTCGAAGTAGCCCGCCCAGAATTCACGCAGCTTCTGGGTTTGGGGGGGGTGAGGTTGCCCGCGTACCCGTCGGCGATGGGCACGGGGCCATCGGGATCTCGGCGGCAGACATGGCGGGAGGCGGCAGCAACGGGGCGGGGTGGTGGGGGGGGGGAAGAGAGGTGGGGGGGGAGGAAGCCCGGCTGGGATGTGCGGTCTAAAGGGCGGAGGCGTGTGTGGGGAACTGGGCTATCGGCTGCTGTGGCTTGCTGCACCTGGCGCCCCGCAATTCGAGTTTTCCTGACAGACCGCAGCGGGGGGGCTGCGGGCGCGGGGGCAGTGTTGGCCGGGCGGAATCCCACATCTCACACTGTGGGGGTGATGCATGATGCATGATGGGTGATGGGTGTGTTCTCAGTACACTCACAGCCGAGTGGGCTTTCAGACTGGCCAGTGCTCAGTAACGTCATTGGCAGTGGCTACCAGTGGCCGGTGGCGAAGATAGAAGGGATGCCGTAGGCCTTGGGCCGTGGGCATCACGCGTCGCGAGGCCACTCAGCCTCAGCCAACGGCGTGGTTGTGAAAACGGCGGCGACACTGGAGGGGTCCCTACAGCCTGCGGAGGCTGGCAGGAGGCGAGTGTGGAGAGCGCAATATGGCCACTGAATGACGCTTGAAGCTTGAAGGGCCTGCCTCGCCACCTGCTGCCCCATCCTGCCTCCTCAGTCCGGCCTCCGCCCGCCACCGTCATTAATCATTCAGCATCGATGATCCTCCGCCCCACAGCACACGGCCTCCCTTGGCCGATAGACGGGTAGTCCAGAGCATGTGTCTCCCTCCGCCCGCTTTCCCGGACCGCCTGGCCAGTTTCGTGTGGCCACAGCGTGGCCTGCTGGCGGCTGTCCTATCTTGCTGCGCAGCTCCACGGCACCCCCATCTCCGCGTATCCCCGCTCGCGCGCCCTGGTGCCCCAACCCCACAGCGATTGGGCCATCAGCGATCGATTATTATTGGCGATCGGTGGTCGAGAGAACCGACGAATGATGCGGACCCTGTGCTGCTGCTATTACCGCGACTAGCCAAGTGGCGTTCAAATTTCATAACCGCTTTCACACCACAGCCTCTCGCTTGACTAGCATCATGCATCAATATCAATCCGCTTGCCTTCACGTGTCGCTCCGCCACAATGTATTGCTGGAGCACGCGGGGATCCTATGGCCTGCCGATCATCCGCAAAGAGATCAGGCGTGACGCGTGACCCATCAAGATCACAGTCTGCAAGAAACGGCTAAAAGGAAGAGGAGACAGGGGACAGAGGGAACGGAACGAGCACACTGGGGTTGCCCGGCCAACGAGCGTCGCCGAGCCACCTGAGGACCGGGCAGGGAAACCCCTTATAGCACTCCCCTCCAACAAACAACAAGAGGTCCGCCGGACAATACTCGTTTCGAGGTGGAGTTGGACCAACTTGACTTTTGCCCTCTCTGATCTTGGCAGATCTGGCGTTATTGGGGCGGGCCTGCCCACCAAAAGTGCATCTGCCACGGCCCTGCTTCAAGTTGTGATCCGCCTCATGATTGCCTGTGACAAGTGCAGCTGACTTACCTGCCGTGTGCCACCTGCATCGTTCGAGCGAGTGGCACACGCGCCAGGCCTCGCACTCCGCCTTCGCAAGTGCGTCGAACGGCAACCGGCCTGGTACTTGCGTGGGAGGGGAGGATTATGTGTGGGAGAAGAGCCGTAAGGAACAGCCCAATATGCTCAACGGTTCAGATTGATCTCCAGCTCCGCATCTTGAGCCTTCCACGCGCAGCATGTGCAAGTGCGGTGTGCCATGTTTTCTCCTGAGCAAATCATGGCTTGCATCCGCACCCAGTCCAAGTGTGGTGCATTGCACAAGTCGGTGTGGGAGCCCATCCTGCAGCCCGTGCACTCCATCCCTAACATCCACCTCCGCATCGAGCCTAGATGGCGGTGCACGAGCGAACTGCAACACCTTTGGAACGCCGGTAGAGGGAACTGCTTCGACTGTCGGAACAAAGAGACTGCGCCAAGTTATGACGACACGAGGATACTGTGCCACTATAAGACGGCCAGCACGATGGGTGCTGGCATGAATGAAAAGTGGTGAGTTGAGATGGTTGGCCACTGGAGGTGTACCATGCTCTTTCGTATCCACGTGCGCTACCTCCGATTTGGACGCGAAGGGCCGACGCAAGAGGGTCTTGACCTGCTGGCATCTTACCTGCTTTCTTAAACGGGTTCGGGGCCAACCCGCAGCACTCGCCGGATGAGCAGGTCGATGTAGGTGCAGCATTTCCTTGTCCCAGCCTTAAGTGTTGTAAATGATATGACTCCGGTATAAACATACTGCCGGCGAGCTGTGGGCTCGACGGGAGTAATATTCCGGTGTGCTACTTCCTACTATTTGAATGGTGTCCTCTGGCAGGTGTCAAAGGTGGAGGAAGAGCTTCTGCGATAGGGTGCCCGGCACCGGGCATCTCTAGGGCTGCCCGCAGAATTGGTGTTGGGCGGGTGGCGAGAGGCGAAAGGTGATCCGACATGTACATTCCCGTTGTACTACTATACTGTGCAGACAAAAGTGATGAGCTGTGCAAGTAATGCCGCATACTATCAAAGGTCGCCGAATGTAACTGATTGAGGAGGAAGTGAGCAAGAACTTGTTGGCCATATACCCCAAAAGATATGTTAATCGGTGTGTCCTTTTTCAAGAACTTTTGGATGCGTTCGCGGACGACAGCACGTTAACCCATGGAGATGGGGATGGAGTCGGGCTACCTTTTTCTACTGACGGCGAGAGTTCATCGGTCTCTTTCCTATATCTACTCTGCTATATCTTTAGAATTGTGGACCAATCGTACAAGGCAAACCGCGATATGATTCTCGAACGGGACACGGAAGGGTGGTGTACATCCATATGATGGGAAGGGATGGGGGGGTCTCAACCACAATTGGGGAGACGGAGGATAAGTGACATTGGAGCCATCGGGGGGTCATCAGAAAGGGGAAAAGTATAAAGCAAGGCACTTGCACTACGCAGATTGTTGAGTGCTCTTCCGCCGTTTTTGCTCAGATGGGAAGAAAGTAGGCACGTCGATCAGGGCCACGACAAAGAGGTGGAGGCCAGGCTCCAGGTTGGCCAAGTAATGTGCATCCACCCCCATCACCTTGGTCATCCAAGGGGGCCAGTACCGGCCCGTGTTATCCACCGGAACCAGCTCGATGCCCAGCACCCCGGCTTGCGTGTTATGGGGCATTGGCCACGTAACACAGCAGACAAACTCAGTGAGCATCTTGGCCTCGACAAGGTGTGCTGGCTCGCATGGCCTTTTCAACGGCCTCGCCTCCACGCGCCACAGGACCACGCTTCGCTGGTCCTTCTCCAAGGCAGCTGCAATCTTCGGTTTCAATACTTGGTGGCGGTTCCATTCCCGGCCGTTGAAAAATTTCCTTTGCTGCTTCTTGGACAGATGGTGGAGCGATGGGCCTCCCACTTGCTGCGCTGCAAACTCCTGCAGTGTGAATTGGGAAGAAAGAAGGGTGCCGTACCAGAAGGGACGGAACCTGTCGCCGTTCGTCCGTGCACAGCCTGGGGCGAAGGGTCGAAGGGGATCAGGGTGAGGGAAGAGGCGCACATCACTTTCGTCTTCTTCATACGAATCAGTCTCCCCGCTGCCCTCCCAGTTGTCGGGGGCCATACGCGGAAGCGTAGGACTCGGAGGGTCGTCGTTGCTTGCCGTGTTGCTTGCCGATGCAGCTCCGTTCACCTCATCCTCTTCGGCCAATGGGGGAGGGTGGGAAAAACAAATGGGACTCAAGGTGTGGGCTTGGTGGTCCACTGTTGGTTGTGTCCGCCTCGTCCTCTTCCTCGGACTCGGTGGGACGGAAGAAATCGTCGTTCAGACCAAATGGGCGTGGCGCCCCCATGTTGATCAGGTCCTGCACGGAAGACTCATCGGGCTCAGAGTATTCCTCACTCACTTCCCCGTCCCACCCCTCGTCTGAAGATTCGGAGGAGGAGGCGGTGTTGTCGTCCCATTCTTTGGCTCCAAACTTTTGGATTTTCTTCAAACCGTCGGGATCACGTCAAGGTCGGCATTGAACATGGCGGTACTCTTCCGCTGCGCCCGAGTCCTCTGATCATGCTCCTGTTGGTACGTGGCGGAAACAGAAATCGTTCGCGGGCACCTCCACCGCTCGCGGCGCAACGTGCCTTGAGCTTCGACTTCCATTGGGCTCAGGTTTGGGGATCGGGTTTGAGCGCAGCTTCTTGATAGGACGGGGGGTACGAGGCCCCGTGTCCTCATCCTCATCCTCGTCGCCCAGGAACGAAAACGGGCGCTTGGCCCTGGGGCTGGATAAAGCAGGCACGGCGGGGGGGCTGGTAAGGGGGGTGTGAATGTACCGTCGGAAGCTGTTCGTCGTGTGTTAGGATGGCTGTGTGGCCCAGTGTGAGCGAAAGGAAGACGGGTACATACTCGCTTGCCGGCCGGTCAAACACGTCGGATTCAAAGATATCATTGGCCTCCAATCGGCCCGGCGCGCTTATTGGCGCTGGAATGAACGGCGCACTGCCGCTGGCGGGGCTGCGTTGCTTGATGCAGGCATGATCGTCGTGAGGCGACTGGATAGCGGGTAGGTGAGGAGATGGAGGATGGTGGTGGTGATGAGGAGGGCGAGAAGAGAGGGGGCGGCGGTATTTAACTGGATTGGATCGGGAGCCCGTCATGGGTGGAAAAGCATATCATGCATCATGCATCATGCATGCATCATGCATCATGCATCAACACCCAAAATAAAAAAATACCCTGTTTCAGTCTGTCTCACATCGAGGGGTGGTGGGTTCGGGCATGAGGGAAGTGTGCTAGACACCCACACCCTCGGGGTGTCGGCGGCAAGCCGGTCGCACGCACTACGCCGCAGGCCCGTGCACATGATATGCTGCCACATGTCACCCGGCCACCTACTGCCGACGCTTGAGGGTGCGCTACTGCGCCCTTGCAGCCGACCCTGCACCGTTGCGGGTGGGCCTGGCCGGCAGGCTGCTCCCCGGCCAGACGCTTGTGTCCGGCGCTGCAAGCGACATGCTTCACAGCTCGCACCCCTGCACGGGCCAGCAGCACATCGAATTGCACGTGACGCGTGACACGAGTTGAGGCCGACGCCGAAAGAATATAGAGACATGTTCGGCAGTATTGAAGGTCAGTCGACCGATAATCCACCCCGTGCCTCAGGAACTTTTCATCTTTGGGGCGGGCGCACTCCAGCCTTGCCAATACACCTACTTTTTTTACCATCGCGAAAGCGGGTTGGCATGGACTCTCTACCTCTGTCCCCTATTGTGTCCCCTGAGGTATACCTGCCATTGTCATCATCATGACATCGTTGAAGTAGTTCAAGCATAGATTCGTTAGTAGCGAGACTGAATAAGGAGCCCCCTCCTGCGCTGATGGGTAATGGAAGACGTTAGTGCGATTCCTTCGACTCGTCCATGTCCGTGTCCTCCTCCTCCTCCCCTCCTCTTCGACTTCGCTCTCGTCGGTGCTCGACCCTTCCTCCTCTTCCTCGTCATCCACCTCGGTCTTCTCGTCCGCAGCCAGTTCACGGCGGGATACTTGGTATCCCACCTTGGTCAACTGCGTCTCAATCTTGTGCGCTACATCGGGTGCGGCAGCAACCGAGGCCAACGACTGGGCTGGATCAAAGAGAGGCACCAGGTACTTGGCAATCGCCTGCTGTACTTCCGCCACCGTCACGCTCTCCATCCGGGCCAACTGACGACGACCGTAGTTCTTTCCCGTCCCTTGAAGGACCGTCTCCACAAACGTCTTGTCGGCCGTCGCGGCCCCCGAGGCCTGCTCCTCTGCCACTCCACACACCAAACTGCTCTTGGCTGATTGCACCATCTTATCGTCGATCGCCAGATGCTCCCCCTCACGCAGTGCCGACGCGTCACCACTCAGCGCGCGCAACAATCGCCGCGCCTCCAGATACGCATCCGCAGCATTCGGCGAGCGCGAAAGGGTGAAACGCACGTACCCTGAGCTAGGACCAAACGCGAGCGACGCACCATACGCTAAGCCAGCACCGCGGATGAACCGCCACAGAAAGCCCTCGAGTGCGTTCAACACCGCCACCGCCACCGTCAACGCGGGTACATCGGGGTCGTGGAAGCTAGTAGGTCCTTTGGCTACAAATGTTGCGTACGAACTCTCGATCGACGGGACGGAGCAGACGACCACGTGGCGCGCAGGCGCAGCGCCCAGCGCACTCCGCACATTCTTGACCGAATCCACGGGCGCGGTATTCAAATCGAGTGTGCCGGGCGTATCCCACCATGCTGGTAAGCCAAAACGTGCGTCCGCCCAGTCTTTCTTGGGCTCTGACAGGGCCAAGATGTTGCCGGCAACATGGACACGCAAGTTACGCGGCTGGAGCAAATGTGCGCGTAACTGGTGCAGCTGATCCACCAGCTTTTCTGGCTGCGGTGCAGCCTGACCTTCAGTCGGAGCAAGAAGCGCGAGTTGGGCCGGCAGGTTGACCATCCGAGCAAAAAGCGCATTTTGCGCCACAGTCGACCGAGTCGGATCGAGGGTCATCTCGTCAATACTGCAGCTTCCACACGAGACCCGTCGCGTTTGGCGCTGGGCAGAGCTTTGATCTGCTTCCGCAGCGAGATCTCCAGCTCTTCGGTACAAATTGTCCCCCCGCCAGAAGATCCCGGAGCCAAGCAATCATGATCCGGTACTTGCTCGCCTCAGCGCGCATCTCGATTCCCAGCGTTTCTGGAGGGAAGCCATGCGAGCCTTCCATGGCACCATACTCGAGTGTGTCAATGTTCAGCCGCTCAATCACCTCCTCTTTGCTCATCACAATCTCTGTCCCATCCTGCCGCTCCACAGGGAGAGGAACAGGGTGGATTTGAATAGGGTCAGAACGGGGTACAGCTCTGGCGGCACGTCGTGCATGTTAAACACGAGCGTGATCGTCAGGAAGGCCGATTGGACATGATCAAACTGAACGAAGAAGGGCAAGTCGGTCGTGTCGTGGGTAATGTGATTCTGCACCTCCGTGTCCAGCGACGTCACATCATCCCCAAGATCCGGAATTGACACGGTTGGCGTCGGCAGCGAACGTCCCACGCCAACTGGGATCCAATGGATCGTCGAGGGACTAGGGATTTTAAAGTCTGTGATTACTTTGTCTGGGATCGGAGCATCATTGGCTCGCCGCGCGGCGTCCAGCTCTTTGCCCAGACGATGTAGCCCCTCCTTGCCGTACTTTTGTTTGCGTTGGGCCAGAGCCGTTTTCCCTCTGCTCGCAACTCCCTCGCCATCTTGGCGCTGGGACGGCCGAGCACAACTAGTCGAGGGTTGTCAACCAAGTAGGTTTTGATCAAGTCCGCCCACTGTTGAGCCGTCCAGCGATCCAATATATCCAGGCGAGCAACCACATTCGCCAGTTCGCCCAGGTCCTTCCCCTCTCGGTCGCCATACAAGAAATCGGGCACGATCATGTCGTTGAGATAATTCTGGGGAGCCGATTCGAGCTGCTCAAGTGTGCGCAGCTTTTCACGCTTGATCTCAGTATGCATGCGTTCGAGGGAGATGTCAGCCTTCTTGGCCAAATCTGCCAGGAAGCCGACCAGCTCAACATCAATCGTAGCCAAATCCTTGGTGGCCACCGACTTGAGGTAACAGGAGAGGGAGGTGCAGGTAGCATATTCCTCGTCATAAAACGAGAGGGGAAAACTTGGGGTCGGGTCTCTCAACAAAATGCTTGGTGAGAGGGGCAATGGCCGAGTCACTCAAATAGGCCCCAATCAAGTCCAACGCTTGGTTTGTCAACCAATCCGTCGCACGAGGCGTGACCCACGAAATGTCCACCTCACCCATCGACTCATCCTCGTCAGGGAACGGCAGCTCGACCACCTTGCGATTGTCAGCCGTAGGAACGATGACCGGTGGCTGGGCCGAGACAGACTCTACAAACGGGCGCTTCCATCCCGGCGGGCCCTTGGGACCGAAATAAATATTGTGCCCGACAAAACTTTGATCGATGGCACGCAGTTGATCAAACAATGCCTCTCGGTCCAGCGGGCCGGCGAGAACGATGGCAGCATTGTGCGGAGCATAATATGTCTTGTGGTACTGACGGATGGTGTCGACGTTTAGCTTGCGGAGATTGGTCATCAGCCCTCCCGTCTCGGATCGATACGCCGAATTGGGAGCAAACAATACCCGATTCCGCTCCAAGTCCATCCGATCCCCCGAAGAATTCTCCCTGCCCTGCATCTCAGAGAAGACGACCCCGGCTTCCTTGGCACGGCCATCGACGTGGTAAACCTCGGTGATGAAGCCCTGGGTGGTGAGCGTCGGGAAAAAGACATGGTCACAGTAGATGGGTAGCATGCGCAAGAAGCCGTCCGAGCCGGCGGTTGTCAAGCTGTAGGCGGTGTGGTCGGTAGCGGTCCAAGCATTGGTGCCATTGGCAAAGGCACGGTTGGCGAGGGTATCGAGGATCCCCTTGTAAGGGTATTTTTCACTGCCGAGAAAGACGAGATGCTCGAGGGTGTGAGGACAGCCGCTGTCGTTAAAGATCTCGGTGGCGAGCACAATGGAGCACTCGAGGAGCGGACTGGGGAAGTCGGCCCAGAATATGGAGAGGCCGGTCTGGCGCGAGACCCACTTCTCGATTGTGATGGTGGTGGCGTACGGAAGGGAGAAGCGGGTGACGAGGTCGAAGTTGCCCAGCTGAGCGGGCGGTGCCGGGGATGGCATGGCGGGCGGCGGGCGAGGGATGGACGCCGCGGCGGATGGAGATGCCAGCCAGGTGGGCAGAATGCCGGCGTGGTTGGCGTAGTGCAGTGCGGTACAGCCCGTTCTAAAGCAGAGCGCCACGCCGGCGGAAGCTGAAGTATTTTCTGTTGGTTTGCCATGTGCCTGTGCAGACGTGATGCACGCATGCTGTCCCATCCGCGGAATCCCAGTTCCGCCCCGCGTCGGCCAGCCACATGCCCAGCGAACAACCAGTCACATCCCCATGGGTTGTCGCCCCCTCTGCGACACCACCACCCTCAGCACTGCATGTCTCCGCCCGCCTTCTCCCACAAGTCACCCGCCGATACGTAGTTCTTCATTTGCACGCAATGAGCTAAGTGGCGCCTCTCCGTTCCCTCATGTTATCAGGACCAGGCCCCCCCTGGCGGGCCGTATATAGTATTTCTTTTAGGATAACGGCCTGTCCGGCCCCGTTAGGCCCAAGGCAGGAACCACATTCCAGATTCAGCTACTCTATGAACATGTGGATCGGGTCGCCATGCTGAGGTTGAGGCCTGTATCTTATGGTATTGTCGATCGACCGTCCGTCACACCCTATAATCGAGGAAAAAAAGGTGTGGATGCAGGAGACGAGGAATTTGTTGAACACTTTTATACTAATCCTAATGGTTATGGTCCCAACCCATAGAACTGGGATAGGTTCATACCTCCTCCCTTGGGCGGTGGACGGTTTCCGTTGACGCCAACGCGAGAATCAGTAGTGTTTGTACCCGCAAAAGAGAGACGGGAGGACTTGCTCCGCTGCCTTCGACGACGGAGTGCTTCCTCTGTAGGCGACATCGCTGCCCGACGCATTCCTCCTGATGTTTCGCCCAAGCCAGTAAGTAGATGAGGGAGGGTCGCCCTTGGGGACTCAACGACTTTGTTGCTATCGACCCGGCGACTGGATCGTGACACGTAGCTTGTGTGCGCTCCCCGTGGGGCATTGGTGGGGAACGCACGAAAGGAAGAAGATGTAGTGCCCCTTCCTTGACCAACACTTGAAAGCCTTCGCGCAGGTTGGTGCGATTTGACCTCAGTCATTGGGACGCGCAACTTGGACGAAGAGCTATTCCGAGAGTTGGGCGCAAACGGGTTGGATGCGCTTCTATCGACGGTCGGAGGAAGCCATTGGCGAAGAGTGTGGGGAGGTTGGAGGGAACGCTTCTCCTTCCCTCTTCCCCCGATCGTTTCAGGCGCCAAAGACAGAGCTCTCCTCTGTACGGATATGCCTGGACCAGGTTTGTACAATGAGGCAAACGTATCCCCTGCCATGGTGCTCCCCCCAGATCCGGTAAGGGCTCCGACTGGGCCAAGGCCTTTGGACCTTGCATCCTGTGGCGATGGTATTTTCGTTGAATGGCGGTCGGCTTGCATGAGCTGGTGGCACATTAATTTTTAGTCTCAAAAAAACCTTTGCCGAGAGTGTCATTAAGGGAACATACTTGAAGCGTGGTAATGGTCTGGTTTGCCTGGTCGAGTTTGCGCTTATACTGCTCAGCGGTAGCTTCGTGTTGGGCTGCTAGTGCGTGGGCTAAATATGGGAAAGTGTTAGTGTGAGGCCTATAGAGCAGTTGATGAATGGAATCGGGAGAGATGCGGACCTTGGGAAATCTCGTTTTCGTACCGGTCCTTCCATACCTGGGTCCGGTCCCTAGCATGCTTCAACAGCATGTGCTGTAAAGACATCTATTCCACCAACCGCGAAATAACGTCAGAAGTGAACACAGAGCTGGAGATATATCCAATGTTCTCAACGCACCTCTTGGGAAGACTGGTACAGCCAAAAGGCAACACTCCGCGCTGCGATCTCCAGCGCTACTTGGGGGTTAAGCCCAGCTAGAACAGACTGAAGGGGGGTGGGAGAGAAGGTTGTTAGACACCGTGCATTCATAAGGGGTAGGGTGGGAAACGTACTTGTTTGAACCGCTCGCTTGGATCGAGGGTGGCCAAGGCCATGTCCATCTTGTCTTCCAATGGGCTGTCGCACGCTGGACAAGTGCGCCCCCTCGTAAGACCAAGCAAGTGACCGGCACACGACACTGTTGATGGCGTGAGCGTGCGAAAACTCCAACCCCAACACCCTCATCACACTACAAAATGAGGAAAACGGAAAACTTACCACAGAATATGTCTGTGTTGGTATGGAAGAACCATCACCCACACCATCAGCAAAAAAGAATAGCATAAAAAGAAGTAGGGGAGAGGGGTTAGTGTGAGAAAATATGCGTGTTTGTCATCGTTTTTGATCATGGAAAAGAGTCGGGAGCACAGGACATACGTGAGCATACAGTCACCACCGCCTGCTCTGTTTTGATACGGGAAAGTTCCAGTCAGAAAGCCAAAAAAACGGACGAATGTTCGCTGTGTAGCTGAGGATACCACGGCATGTGAAGAGTAGTGTGGAAAGGAAGAGCGTACCATGATCTGGCAAGACGACACGACAGCGTAGATTGTTGCAGTGCAGACGGAGCGTAACGGTGGTGCCGATGGGATCTGGTCCTTGGGCATGCGCGGCTGCGGCCATAATATCAAGGGAAGGGAGTGATGCGTAGTGTTGGAGAGACAGAAAGGTGTGGATATATGCGCGTGGGCCGTGGCGGGTTGGTGACGGCAGAGGCAGAGGCAGACACGCTAGTGGCGGTGGTGGCGATGTAGACGTGTTTTCCCGATAAGCGACGCAGCCTAGATTGCGATCTGCGAGGCAAGGGATGCTTGTCCTATTCCACGCCACTGCAAGTATGTCTGTCGGCTGCTGGAAGAATAAGCGCATTGATTTGATCGGTTATTAGTAGCCCTTTTTTTAATGAACCCAGTGGGGCCCCGCGGAATTGAGTGGCGCTTACGTACATCATGGCATGGTCCGACCTCCCCCGCCGGACATGTGACACGGACGCTTGGGCACTTGGGCTAGACTGGCGCTGTGCCATCGGGGCGGGTTATAAGTGCTGTCCGTTATTCCTCGTCCAGCTGGGCGAGGAGGCTGCCGCAGAAACACGCTGATTACTGATTCCGCTCCGTCCGAGTGCGGGGAATTTTTTTGTCAGGTGGGGCTGGCTGGGCCCTGGCCGCTGCTCCCACAGGCTACCACCTGCCCCCCTCCACCGCTATGTCCGGAAACGTCCGCGGCGACGGTTCCGACGGCTTCACCCACCTCGCTGCTGCTGCTGCCGCGCTTGAAGCCGCCAAGAAACCCCCTGAGCGGCCGTACAAATGCCCTCTCTGTCCCCGCGCCTTTTACCGCTACGAACACCAACGTCGTCACATCTTAACCCACACGGGCGAAAAACCATGGATGTGCGAGTTCCTCGGGTGCGGCAAGCGCTTCAGCCGCCGCGATGAGCTTGTCCGCCACGCTCGCATCCATGAAAATGGCAGCCTTGGTCGCCGGCGCGGACGCAAACCCGCAGCTGCCTTCCCACGCGACCCTCCATACCCCGTGTCCTTCTCTGTCCCACACTCGCGCGCGCCTTCTGCCTCCCCACCTGCATCCCCATTCCTGAGGGTATGTCGGCGCCCACCTCGCTGCGAGGATCTCCACATCCGAGGGAAGCGGAGGAGATGGGACAGGAGCAGGAGCGTGAAGGATCGGAAGCCGGGGAAGAAGGAGACGAGTTTGGTGCGCGGCGATTTGGCTGTCCACAACCTGGGTGCCCCAAACATTTTCTCAATAAGGATGATCTTCACCGTCACCTCTCGGCCAGCAATTCTCACCCCCAACCCATCGTTGCCCCAGGCCCGGACTTTGCCCCGCCCCCCCAACGGGGGAGAATGGCCGGAAACGGCCAGGCCGGCCACGGACCGCGTATTATGGCACTTACCCGCCCACCCCTGGGGCGGCACTTGCGCTTCTTGCTGAACAAGAGCTACTGGCGATGAAGGCGAATGAAACGGGCGACTTTCATACTCGACCTGTTACCTACACCCCTGCTGGCACTGAGGGGGGCTCGATGAATGCCTCCACCTCAGCACCTCCTACCATCGGTGGAGCGGGTCAGATGGAGGTGCTTACGCCTACCACACCTCAAGACACGCTTGCTTGTGCCCCCTATTTCGGCTCCTACGTCTGCATCTGCTGTGGCGGGGGCACCTCCCAGTGTACCGGTCGAATCTGAAGCTTCCAATCTGCCGCCATCAGCTTCCAAGGTGCAAGCAGGGGTGTCACATCTCCCCCACCACCCCCACCGGCTCCAGCGTTTACCCCGCCTTCGGCTGCTTCTGACGCCCTCCCCGTACGGGATTAAAGGTTCATCTCTGCTTTTCGATCTATGGCTTATATATGACTAGTTTGTTTCAACATCGATTGGTCGTGTAGATACAATACGTTTGTCCATGTAGTGGAAACATAAGGAAGAATGCCGGGAGGCAGCTGTTCCGGCTATATCAGTCGGCCAGAGTCATCGCTTCTTGGAGTGCTCGTTGGGTGCGGGGAGAGAGGGTGCGGAGCCAGTCAGTAAACAGCACATCCGAACTTCGCAATCCAACGGAAATGTCTTGAACGCTAGCGTAGGCTCTGGTCGCGCGACGCCAGTAGCATGCCACCGCTGCGGGGGTCAGGTAGCGGTTTCGTAACAGGTCCCACTGATTTTGCGCAATCTGGTGCGACTGCTCCTCGTGCTCTAACAGGTGCTCCATTACTTCAGGCAGCCGGGCCCAGGCCAGTGTACGAGAGAGGATGGTAGATAAACTAGCACGCCACCAAGGAAGACGGGGTACGTAGACTACGTTTTGCCCGGCCGAGTTGGGATTGGGGTTGAGCAGGTGCATCCAAAAAGTGACCCAGTTGGGCGGGTGCATTACCACGACTGCGCGGCAGTTGGCCAGGTTGCGCAGACGACCCGTATAGGTTGTGCCTTCGGGTGCGACGAGGTACCGCCAACGGCAGTGGTCTTCCATCCGTATCACGTTGGCACCCGTGTCCCAATCGATCGCACGCACGTCGGACCAGGTGGAGAGGTACGCATGCGTCACTGCTAACAACGATCTCCGTTCCGGTACACCGACTTTGGTGCTCCCGCGCCACAGCAGGCTAGCCGTCTTGTTACTCCATGGCGTCTCGGCTTCAATTGCGTCAATCTTGGACCGTAGCGCAGTGTAGGAACCAACATGTTCGGGCCAGGTCAGAAAGCCAAAGTCGGGTTGCAACCAGACTTCCCCCACCGACGCCGCTCTGTCTGCACTCCACCACCACCTTGGTGTAGCGGGACGGTCCAGTCCAAACGTGCCGCGTGCTGGTCGGTCCTCTAGTCCAAAGCACAGCTCAATGTCAGGCACCGGTTCGGGACTTGCAGTGATGGCCTGGTGGAGCAGCGCGAGGGTCGCGGGTCCCCTTGTAAAGCCAGGGTCAATGTACGAGCGGACAAAGAGCTGCCCGCGGTACACTAGCGCACGGATGTGCGCGCGTCGGCGCCAGTCTGTGTTGTTGCAGACCTGGTCAAGGTAGGTGGAGGTGATGCTATTGGGCCACCGTAGGCACCAAGGTGATGCTGACGGGTTAGTATAGCTTACGCGGGCACGCACACAGAGAGAGGGAAGGAGAAAGGACATACAGTTGACGCTGTTTGCGGTAATAGAGAACACTCCTATCCAGCTCTTCGCCCAGACGAGGGAAGAGGGCATTGCAGGTTTGGTCGGTCATGCTCACATTGATAGAGCTAAAAGAATCGTGGTAGTCGGGCGTTTGGCTTGCAGGAGCGAGGAGGCGCTGAGAAGGATGTGGGAAGTAAGACCAGGCAGCGCATTCGGGCAGGCCAAGCGGTGGCAAGAGGAAGCGATACCCAGTACGCAGAAGGACAAAGGCCAGGGCCGCGAGGAAAGCGAAGCGGAGGAACCGTCTAAGGCGGGTGCGGCAGTGATGCCGGCGCTGCCTCGCTTGGGCACGGAGGGAATAACAGAATACAGGGTCATTTGGCTCATGCTCAATATCGGACAGACCGGGGTGGAGGATGGTGGGATTCTTCTTGGAAGGCATTCTTTCTGAGCTGGCTCCGTCTCGTCCTGGATTGAAGGTGAGCCGGGGGGACGGACGGGAGAGAGTGGATGGAAGGATCTCTGGCGAGAAGAGGATCCGGTGTTGGTGTATCAAGTCCGCCGCGGCGTTGGAAGGAGACATGTGGTGACAGTGGGAATGCTATGGGAAACGACGATGAGTGGGTGAAAGTACGGGGGAATGAAGAGAAGGGCACACTAGAATGCAGTTGAGGAGCGGCATATTGATATACACCGCTTCTGGAGTTGGATTCCACAGACTGAGGTACAGTGTGTGGGTGGGGTTGTGCTCAGGTGTGCAAGGGTACATCGGACATCCCTGGCACCCTTCACGGCTATCACTGCCATCGGTTACCGTACCCAGCCACACACGCCCGGATCAAAATTCAAGCCTGTGCATGCCAGCTCAAGCCTCTCTCCAAAACAACACGACCTCCCACAGGCTCCAACCCCCCGGGGGTATTGTGCGTCAAGACGCTCTTCTCGCCTTACTTTGAGGTCCTGAGGCCTTGAAGCTCGAGGCCTGAGGCCTGAGGCAGCTTCTGGTATGCACTCTACATACCCACCCCCGTCTCTCCGGGTGTCTCTGTCATCGGTCTCTGCTATTGAGACCTTATATAGACTGCGGGAGCGAGTGTGAGTACGGAGGAGCGAGGGATGATCGATGATGCAGAATGACGCGCCGATGAGGCCGATTAGGGATGATCGATGAGGCTGCGAGCAAAGCGATGTACATGAGAGCAAGAGACGCGGCGCAGTCTACCACTGAATCGTGAGACGCGAGGCTGCTCGCTCTCCCTGAGCGCTCACAGCAGTGGTGAGGCAGGTGTAGAAGTCCGCTATAAACGCTGCCATCAACGCTCTCTTCCAAAGCTCCAAGCGTCGAGAACGTAGTACTCGGCACGTTCAACACTGCCACAGCGGCTTTCGCGGCGTGTTTGCGGGTGCGGGCGTTCGCAATGGCTGCTCCCCTCCCTCTATCCGAGCTCCATTGCCGCACAGAGTTGGAGGCGTTTTGGGGCAGAAATTGCATCGAGGAAACGATGCGGGGTGTGTCGATCACCGATCGTGAATGCGACTGCGACGCAACGCTTGCACGGGAAACGCAATCGCGTAACCACGTAATCCCGCCCGTCGACTGCCTCCGCTGTGGGTGAAAGTTTAATAACCAGCAGCTGCTCAGCTGGTGGTGACGTAATACGCATGCGCCACGCCCCTCGCTTTGCTGGTGGCATTACGTGCAACGGCACGACGGCCATTGGCTGACTGGCATCCACCCCCGCCACCCCCGCCACCACCACTACTACCGCCCCCGCCCGCCACCAACCGCTTCCTCCGTCCTCCTTTCCCTTCTTCTCACATCATGGCTGGATTCCTTCGTGGGAGTGGCGGCGACCGTCCGCATATGGCGGGCGCTCTGCCGCCCCCGTGCCCCCCCCACCAGCGACCGGTCCGCATATGGCGTAGCCGGCCGCGCCCCCGCACCGCCTCCCCGCGGTGCCGGGTACGCTCCTACTGGGCACGCCGCGTCAGGTTATGCGCCTTCTGCTCCGTCTCTTCCTCCACGGGGAGCACCTGCTCCTGCGCCGTATCAGGACTACCCCGTGAAAAGAGCTCCTACCCCTCTTCTAGCGTTGGCGGTTACACCGTCTCTACTTCGCCCAAGGACTACACCCTGTCCAACTGCATTGTCCTTAACCCCAACGAGTGGCACGACACGAAATATGTTGTCCTCGACCGCAACTTCGCCTTCACCGCTGTGTACGTACTCTCCCCCCCCTCCCCGCCCTTTTGCGCCAGACCACACTGACCTCCTCGCTTGCACCTGCAGTATGGACCGCACCGGCACAGTTGCACCAGGTACGATCGGTGTGGCCATGCTTCAGCGTCGCTGGGCTCGTCTAAGCATTGGCCAAGCCGTTTCGGTCACGCCGTATGACCCTCGTTCTGACGGCGGTCAAATTTACCTTGGTGGAATTGACTTTGAAGCCAGTTTCCTTGCCCGCGGGGTCGAGAACGTTGAACCATACAGCACTGACGAGTTGGCAAGCAATTTTTTGCGTCTGTTTAACGGTCACGTCTTCTCTGTTGGCCAGGAGCTGGTGCAAGAGTTCCATGGCCAGCAGTTGTTGCTCGTGGTCAAAGCTGTCCATGTGGTGGATGCGGCGATGCTGGAGAAGCCTTCTGCAGCAGCCACCGCTGCTTCGCCCAATTCGTTCCGCGGTATCTTGGTGTCAGAAACGTCGCTTTCCTACTCCAAGGCCCAGAACAGCCCTCTGAAGCTGCGTGGCAACTCCAAGCGTGCGCCCCCCAATGCCATTTTGCAGCCCAACTTTAAATTTGAGGACATGGGCGTCGGTGGTCTGGATGAGGAGTTTTCTCAAATCTTCCGTCGCGCATTCGCCTCGCGTATCTTCCCGCCTGCTCTGGTTGAGAAGCTGGGCATCCAACATGTCAAGGGTATTATCCTGTACGGTCCCCCGGGTACTGGCAAGACGTTGCTTGCGCGTCAGATTGGCAAAATGCTCAACGCACGGGAGCCGAAAATCGTTAACGGCCCGAAATCCTCAACAAGTACGTGGGTGCAAGTGAAGAGAACATTCGCAAGCTCTTTGCCGACGCTGAAAAGGAGTACAAGGAAAAGGGAGATGACTCGGGGCTGCACATCATCATCTTTGATGAACTGGATGCGGTTTGCAAGCAGCGTGGTACGACGGGTGGTGGAACTGGCGTGGGTGACTCGGTGGTGAACCAGCTGCTGTCCAAGATGGACGGTGTGAATCAACTCAACAACATTCTCATCATTGGTATGACCAACCGTCTGGACATGATTGATGAAGCTCTTCTGCGTCCCGGTCGTCTGGAGGTGCCGGTGGAGATCAGTCTGCCCGACGAACACGGACGCGTTCAAATTCTCAACATCCAAACCGCCCAGATGACTAAAAGGCGTGATGGACGACGATGTGGATCTAGGCGAACTGGCAGCACTCACCAAGAATTTCTCTGGTGCCGAAATTGCTGGGTTGGTCAAGAGCGCTACTTCGTTTGCGTTCAATCGCCATGTCAAGGTCGGCACCACGGCGGGGATCTCGGACGATGTAGAGAACATGCGGGTGAACCGTGACGACTTTTTCCATGCACTCGATGAAGTGCATCCTGCGTTTGGTGTGTCGGAGGATGACTTGCAGGCGGTCGTGGCCAACGGCATCATGAAGTTTGCTCCCCACGTGGACGCCATTTTGCGGGATGGTGCGCTACGTGTGGCACAAGTGCGGCAGAGTTCGCGTACTCCCTTGGTCACCGCCTTACTCCACGGCCCTGTCGGTAGCGGTAAGACCGCGCTGGCGGCAACGATTGCGCTGCAAAGTGATTTCCCCTTTATCCAGATCATCTCCCGGAACACATGGTTGGCATGAACGAGCCGGCCAAGGTGCAGCACATCAATAAGGTATTCAACGATGCCTACAAATCGCCCTTGTCGGTGATTGTGGTGGATGGGTTGAGAAGCTGATTGAATGGGTTCCCATTGGCCCTCGTTTCCAAAATACGGTGCTGCAGGCATTGTCGGTCCTGTTGACCCGTCCGCCCAAGGACAAGCGCCTGTTGGTCCTTGTCACCTCTAGCAACAAGCCCATGCTGGAGGAAATGGAGATTGCTCAGTCCTTCTACGCTGACATCTCTGTCCCGTCAATCGAGTCGCTGCGTGAGGTGGACCATGTGCTGCGTGCTACCTCGCTGTTTGAAACGGAGGAGGAACAGGCGCGGTGCATGACGCTCCTCAACCAGGCTGGACTGGGCACCCAGAAGCCGCTACAAATTGGAATCAAGAAGCTCATCTCGGAAATTGAGATGGCTCGGTTGGATGACGACCCTGCTGACAAGCTCTTGGCCGCCCTCAACTTTCTGTGATCGTCTCCGCGCCTGAAACTTGATGGTCTAGCTTTCGGCTCGGACGTGATGTGCGCCTCATCCACGTTCATCGAGCACTTGCTCCCCACTGTACTTGCCCTCATTTTGCGATTGCTCCCCTTCGTGCTTTGTTCAGTTGGATCGGGCTCTTCCTTTTCCTTTTCTACGTGGATGGATGGATGGACCTTTCTCCCATCGGCGCTATTTTGTCGATAGCCCTGAATAGACCTTGCGTATAGTACGGAAATTGCATCGTTTCGTGGGGTTGGTTCCATTTGACATGGAGGAGAAAGACAGATGTATGCAATAAGACCAGCGAAAGGGGTGACGGAGGGAAGGAGGGAAGAAGGGGGGGATGGGTTAGGAGGAACACGGCCCAATAAAGTGAAAAAGAATGTAGATATGTGCGAGCTCGACGATCAAGCTGCCCAAGCCGATGGGATCTGGGACAAGGCGGCCACCCAGCGTTCCAGACGGCCTTGTTCGCTGAGCGCGACGACAGGCAAAAGAGCAGGCGCAGCCAGGGGATCCACAGGAGTCAGACGGTCCAACCCGCCGGCCGGATTGGCATGGTGATCCTGATCCGGGCCTTCACCCCGGTCCTGAGCATACGCATGCGAGGGCCGGTGGACCAACCGAGTGGAGCCGGCAGTGTGGGCCAACGATGATGTCGAAGGTGGCAGATAGTCGTCATCTCGACCAAGTGGGGGATCCAACGCAGTCACCCCATCGGCATCCATCATATCTCGCATGGCCTCGACCGCCGTGGCAGAGGCGCGCGCATCTCTTCTCCCATGGCGGCCAACCGTTGTTCCGAGTCGCACCAGAACATGGCCCAGTCCAACTTGGGCGTGGACGATGCGGCCTTGAGTGCAGGAGGACGCGTGTCAATCTTGATAAAGCCGTTGCTGCGCTCATAGTACCAGCGATTCACAGGGTTGTTGGCTCTCGACTTCCATACCAGGTCCCGTCCCACTCCAAACCCATTCAGGCCTCCGTTTTGATTCAGCGCATCCAACAGCCCGGCCCCATGCACCTCGTCCCGCAGCGCACCCCACAAAAAGTCCACCACACCACTCCCCTGCAGACGGGGCAGGACGGCAAACTTGTCCAAGTAGGCAATCGGCTTCGCTTCCGCCTTGTTCTCCCCGGGTGCCCATTCGCGCGTCACAATCGCACCTCCCTCATACTCCCCTGTGACCAGGACAAAATCGAGACAGTCGCGGAGCCGGGCGAGGTAGGCGTCGCGGAGCAAGGTGCGACCAAAGGACGCCTCGAGCAGCGTTTGCATCCGGTCCCAGTCGACTTGATCAAACTCTTGGATCACGCGGATTGCCAGGCCGCGGCGAATGATCGTCGGTGTATGGGCAACATCTTGACGCGCGGCCAAGAGACGGTGCGGGAGCGAGGGAGAGTGCGGTGCTTTGTTGGTGATCAAGTTGGCAATCAAGCTGCGTGGCGAACGGTGGGAAACTACAATCGCGCTGCTCGAAGGCGGCATTACTGCCAAACAGTCCCGTGCCAGCCGTAGTTCTTCCAGCGACGTGGGATGGGACTGGCGCCAGACAAAGCTGCTCTGGATCGAATCGTACTCGGAGGCCAAGTTGATGGATAGGTGAGGGAAGCCACCGCGCATGCGAAGGAATGCCACCTTGACGATTGATCATCATTAAACGCACCGGTGTCATGTCCACATCGTCCAGCAACCCCGTCGTTGCGTCCGTTCCGATTGCCTGGCCTTGCTCCGTCGAGGCGGCGCGTGAGCCGGCCAGACTCATCTCGCGAGCCAAGTTGGGCAAAAAGTCATTGGCAGAGACTGCGACCGTTTGGGGCCCACCGTTGGCATCCGAATAGAGCGCGAGGGGCGGCAAGACGGGGATGGCGTCACTGAGCAAAGCATTGCGCAAGGAATGCAATCCATCGTCGGCTACCAAGGGCGACGGGTGCACCTCGTCCGGTGAAACGGAGGGCACGGGAGGAAGGGCATGTGCCCAGGGCGCAATGTCTGCCAGGGCTGCCCTTGGCCTGCGCAGCCTGGGGGTTGACGCGCAGGATGGCATAGGGAAAGGGACGGGCATGGGCGCCTTGTTCGGAAAGCATCTGAGCCACACGGAAGGTCTGGGCGAGCATGCGGCGACGCAAGTTTCTTGGATGGCCACATGGAGGGGGGCGGAAGAGCTGGAGGCGCCGCCGGCAGCGCGCTGCCAGGCACGGAACTCGTGGTCCTCGATGCTGGCTGGGGACAGGAGCGGGGTGCCGTCCTGCTGGAAGCGCACGGGCGGATGCCCCCAGGCCTGGCTGTCGACGACGATGATGCTGATGAGGCCGAGGCGCTTGAGGTAGGCCATGCCCTCGGCAATGCTGCTGAGCTGGCGGGTGGTAAAGGGGCCTTGGATCTTGACCAGCGAACGTGTTCCTGTGCGCCGCCGATGCCCGACGCATCGCCCATGGGGACGGGGCCGAGCGGCGCGGCGCCGGCTGGCCTCGGCCCGAAGGCATTGAGGTAGGGTTGCTGTCGCGCAGGGACGGCTGGGAGCCGAGGACCTCGAGGATGAGCGCTTGGAGGCGCTGGCGGCCGAGCGACATGGTGGGCGTGGATATAAGCGTGCCGCAGCGGAGACGAGGGGGGAGGGGCATCACGTGACGCTGCGGTTGGCTATTGACGCGTGAGATTGACGCACAGGTGAGTCAGCGGGGTGGACGGAGGAGGGACTTCTGGCGTTGACAAGCTGTCGGCTGCCTGTCAGGCGCGGCCCTGAGCGTACTCACCGTCCATTGCATGTCGATGGCATTCCGCCACCACACCCTGGTGTGCGGCAGAGGATGCGATGGTCGGTGAGCCGATGAGCGCTGGTTCACTGATGGCGGGCTGGACAGGTTGCGGTTGGGACAGGCCGGACCCCACCGGCAGCTGGACGTTTACCACGTCAGGCAGGCTTGGGCGCTAGGCACGCGAGGCCCAACGAGACCCTCCGTCCAGAGCGCCCGGGTGCTGAGTGCGCTTGCAATTTCACTCTTTGCGTCTGGATTTTTCGCCGCGGCACTGCATGAATATTGCATGGCATGTGCATGTGAGCCCAGTGGCGGAGCCCGCCCGCCCCTCCGCCGCAGCAGCCATTGCCAGCGCCACTGCCATTGCCCTTGCCCTTGCCATCGCCATCGCCATCGCCCCCACCGCCACCGCCCCCCCCCCCACCACTTATCCTCCTCCTCTCACACACCCTGCCATGGATCCGCCCACCCCCCACCCGCCCGAGGGCATACTCGCACTCAAGTGCCACCACTGCTCCCTCCGCTTCGACAACGTCTCCCGCCGCCGCGGCCACATGCGTCTCCACCAGCTCCAGACCACCCTCCGTCTCCGCGACGCCCAGGGCGGCACCAGCATCACCATCCTCCGCACCCGCGAGGAGGACCCATGGTTCTGTCCTTGGATCGGATGCACCTACCACACCAACTACATATCCAGCCTCCACCCGCACGTCCGCCTCTGCTACGCCTTCTCCCCTTCTGCCCGCGACTTGCATTGCCAGCGCCGCACCCCCAACACCCTCTCCTCCCCCTCCGACCCACGCAAGCTCCATCCTGCCATGCGCCCTTCCACCAACCCTGTAGCCAATGCCCACGGCGCCATACCTGGTACCCAGCCCCCTCCTAGCGACCAAGCCCCGCCTCTCCAAGACCCAGCGTCACCCCCTCTAGATCCAGCCATGTCGGGTGACCGCCGTGCATCCGCCTCGGCCTCCAGCGACGTTGGCACGCACAGTGGTACCCCATCTGCATCAGACAGCCTACTCCATTCCTTTCAAGCCGCACATTCCCGGGCTGGTGTTCGGCCGTCTTCGGCGGGTACACACACGGATGGGTTGGATCAACTGGCCCAAGCTGCCTCAATGGCCTCGGCCTTGCCTCTGTCACCTGGGCACAGTGCTATGGCATCGGACCATGCAGATGGTTTGCACAACGTCTCCATCCCCGCCTCGCCTTTGCACAATCCAGTGTCGATCAAGGCTGAGCCGAATCGTCCGCGGACGAGTTGGGCGGGTCTTCGGACGAGGCCAGCGATGCGATGGACGATGATGAGCTCGACCCGGACGACGAGGGACTTACCCGTCCTTCTTCCCATCGCAAACGAAAGTCATCTGCTTCACGTCCTTCAAAGCAGGTGACAGCTCCCGCCACTTTGGCTCCTGCGCCCGCACAACTCCGCCCACAGCCACTTAAGCGAAAGCGTATGTGGCGAAGGGCTGGAGAAAGGTGCCAGTGCCCCGTGCTGGCCTGCGCCCAAGTATTTGCGACGAAAGGACAATTGCGTGCTCATCGGAGGCTCCATCACCAAACCCATATTCGGCAACTCGTTTTCCCCCTGCGCCCCGAAGGAGAAAACTTGTTGGAGAATGTGGAGCGGGCTGAGGATGGCAATTTTCACTGTCCCATGATGGACTGCACCTACTCCCATGTTTCCCCCGAGTTGCTGCGGAAGCATGCTCAAACCTGTGGTCGCCAGCGCCCTTTGGAGGGGAGGCGGGTGTACGCCACAGGCACCTTCCGTGCCTTTAGCTTCCGTCATCGAGGAACTCCCTTTGGGTGCGGCTCGGAACAGGAGGGTACCGAATCGGCGGCGCAAGGGACACGCTTGCGGGCTTCTACGTCTACATCTACCTCGGCCAAACGGGTATCCAAAGCAAAATCGGCTAGGCCCCGGTCACGCCGAGGCGTGAACCAGATGGAAGACGAAGAGGACGAACTTCAACATCCGTCCCAAGAGATTAGGGAGAGTGACAGTGAGGACGATGACGTCCCTCTGGCTGTGAGCCTAGCGCGTAGACGGCTCCCGTCTTCTTCGTCCCGATCCCGCCGTCCCCGCAAGTCGGCCCAGGTTGTCTCCCACGTTCTCGAAGTAGCCCCCCAGGTTGGAGCGGACGCTATGGAGGACAATGTCCCAGCGATGAGGTCTCCTTCCCCGGCCCCTCAGCCGGGAGCTATGAACGTCGAAAGGCACGCATCTCCCATCAAGACCCTGTCTTTGGCGCATTCCCTTCCTGCACCCGAGAGGAACGCAAGTGTCGATGACATCTCCCCCATGGACTCATGATCGTCCCATCCCCCCTCCCCCATTGTCGCTTTCTGCGGACATGTCCAATGCTCATTTTCTTCTCCCCCTTTATCTTCTCCTACGGGCGCTAAATCCTAGAACTCCTATCATGACAATTCGCCCTTCCTCATCTGCAGGTCCAAACGGTCTTTGACCGTTGGCTCGGTCATGGTGAACATGTATGCTAACCACAGCGCCATCCAGGTGGTCACAGGCGCTTGATACTAGACCGTTCGATCCCTGAAACAACAGCCAGCGGAACCCACTTCTGTCATTCTATGCGAAGATCAGAAGCTTGGTCTTATTATTGCACGTCTGTTATACTGGTTGTTCCAGCGCTGACCAATCCATTTCGAGGGGGGAGCGTGTCAGTTTACCCAGAAAGAGATGATACCCTTTCCGCGTGTGCGTAGGGTGTTTAAGCATACGCCTCTCATTGCGTACAACCCCCTTATTCTTTGTCTTTGCTGGCTGTGCATCGAGAGGTGAGACTTAGTATATCGATGTCAACTTTGGTTTCGGCGGAAGTGAAAATGAATTGCGGAGAGGCAGTCGTCGGGCTTGAAATTGCCACGTTGGATCTACTTGAGGCTTTCGCAGGTTGTCCACCACCACCGCAGGTCCTGCCATCCATCACCACGAGCCCGTGTTCTTCGATGATTTGAACAGGCCATTACGACATTCACCTCACCACCTGTTTATCATTCTGCCCCACCTTCCCCCTCTTTTCTTGGTGGCGCTGAGAGCGCATGGCCTCCTCGCCGTCTTAAGCTATCCTGCCGGCGTCGCCGCTGGCCTATCTTTGATCGCATGCATTGGTTCGTCCCCTGTCCCGCTTGTCGTATCGTAGCTTGCACACAACGACTGACGCACTTCCTACCCCTTCTCTCCTATCCAGCTTACAGTCTCCAGGCGCTGTGCGAGCTGATTGAGGCACATGCCCAGGCGACACGCAGGCTGGCATCGAGACTGGGCGTGGCAAGTCTCATCTTCCTTCTGCTCGTCCACTGGACTGATCAACTGCCCTGGAGTCTGGTGATAGTCAGTGCCTTTCCCCAGCTCATCCACCTCCTCCTAGTTCGGTCCAATCCCACGTGGCCGTTTGCGCCCTCGGGAGCGGTGCGAACCAAATGGCTCCTCCGGCCCTCGGACCGGGCGTGGCACGTCCGCCCACTCGCCCTCGCACTCGCACGCACTCGCACTTTGCCATCAGGGTGTCATACGCTGCATTCGCTTTGACTGTCAGCGCCCACTTTTGGACTGCTCATACCCTTTCGGCACGCCGCAGGCAGTGGACCGCCTTCCAAGCCGGGCGCGTACAATCCGCTTTGCTCCCGGGAGGCAGGTTGGACTGGGACTTGTACGACAAGCCCAGCGCAGCCATCTCAATCGGCAGCCCTCCCCCCACCCCCTTAGGCGGCGGAGAGACAGTCACCTTTTCTTCCTGGGGATCTGGGCCATGCCCACCCTCGTTTTCCTCGGTATTGTGCCGCCATGCAGGCTTCACTTCCCTTGCTGCGTGAAGCACGTAACGTTAGCCACCCCTCCCCCTCCCCTCATGATGTGATGGGGCTGAGCGCGCTGAGCCTCAGCAATGGTGGTTAGCGCTCGGAGGGCCCACCCACCCCTATCTGGGTGTTGACGCTACGCATGCTGTACCCGAGTTGTCTGGATACAGGGAAAACACGTCTTTCTGGCTACGAAAGGGACACGTGGGGGTGCAGTGCATAGTAGTGGTGCAGTATGGGGCTGCTAATACAGAGTCAAAGTACAGCAAGACGTTTACCCGCCGAAACCGTAGAGGGTACGGCCCTGGCGCTTGAGGGCGTAGACAACGTCAAGAGAGGTGACGGTCTTGCGCTTGGCGTGCTCGGTGTAGGTGACAGCATCGCGAATGACCGACTCGAGGAAGAGCTTGAGGACACCACGCGTCTCGTCGTAGATCAGGCCGCTGATGCGCTTCACACCACCACGGCGCGCAAGACGACGAATGGCAGGCTTGGTAATGCCTTGGATGTTGTCACGCAGGATCTTGCGGTGACGCTTGGCGCCACCCTTGCCCAAGCCCTTGCCACCTTTGCCACGACCAGTCATTGTGACTGTGGAGAAAGAACGGGTTGGTAGAGGGTTAGTGGGAGTGTGTTGGAGACCGGGGGGAAGGGCAGGAGGGGAAGAAGCCCACGTACGTGAAGAGAGAAGAGTTGGGGAGAGGGAGAAGCCGACAAGGCAGTGTGTGTGGAGGAAGGAAAGGAGAATGGGCGGGTTGGAGGTCTCCTCTATATATACGGCCTGGTTGAGCGTGCTGGCGGGGCATTTTTCTCTCGTACCGGCGTTCACACGTTCACAAGTCTACGCGTTCACAACCCGCATCCAGCACCCAGTCTCATCTCCTGCCCGAGTCTCACTCAGTGCTGAGGACGCCCCTGATGCATGATGCATGATCCTCCCTCCGTTGGTAGGGATTGAAATTTCGTTGAATTGGGTGGCTGCCCTGGTGCTTGGACCAATGTTCACGCGTTCACAAAGCGCGTAGCTCGTCCTGTTCTATCCGTCCCAGCCTGCTTAACAACAGCACAAGACATGCATGTGCCCATCGTTTCTGCGCCACGCGAGTCCAGCCCCCGCCCCCCGTATATATAGCTGGCCGAGGTCAGGTCCTCACCTTAACGCCACATCTTCCAGCTTTCCCCGTCCTTTTTCCCTCTCTTCACTCTCACTTGATCTCAATATGGTGTGTACTTCCTTCCTCTGCTCCTCAGGCCTTCACACGGCCTGTAACCCTTTTCGTGTTGTGTTGACTAACTTTTATCATCCAGGCCCGTACCAAGCAGACCGCACGCAAGTCGACCGGTGGCAAGGCGCCCCGCAAGCAGCTTGCCACCAAGGCCGCCCGCAAGTCCGCCCCTTCCACTGGTGGCGTCAAGAAGCCTCACCGGTACCGTCCCGGTACGGTAGCGCTGCGTGAGATTCGGCGGTACCAGAAGAGCACGCGAACTCTTGATCCGCAAGCTGCCGTTCCAACGTCTCGTGCGCGAGATCTCCCAGGATGGAAGACGGACTTGCGTTTCCAATCGTCCGCTGTTATGGCCTCCAGGAATCAGCCGAGGCCTACCTCGTATCCCTGTTTGAAGACACCAACCTTTGCGCTATTCACGCTAAGCGGGTCACCATCCAGCCCAAGGACATTGCCCTTGCCCGCCGTCTTCGTGGCGAGCGCACCTAAACCCCTTCCCTCCCCTCATCGATCCTCCTCCTGTGCCCCTCTGTACCACTAGATTTATGCCTACTGTTTCCATGCATTCCATAGTTCACCCCAGTCGGAGCATCGCCAAGTCATATGTGCATCTATCAGACCCACTGCTGGTGCGCAACTAGGGTATGCCCATATGCTGGTTCAACGTTCACTCTCAACATTCATGGCAGTTATCACGGACTGGAATTCGTGGATGCTAGATGGATTCGGATTGGAATGGAAGCAGTCGTGGTAGACTCACTTTTCACCGTGCGCCATCGGTCAAAGAACGCTATTCGATCCCAATGTTTAATGATTGGGCTGGGAAGAAGTAAAACTTCTCCTGTCGTGATACTCTGGGCATTGCCATAGTAGTATCTGCATCGTATGCGCAACAGCGCATAGTATACCAATCTTCCTTTGATACCGGGGGACGGGAATCGCATGAACTCTCATCCAACGAGTTATACAGCCCGAGTTACGGACAAGCCGTTGACAGGTGGAGGCTGCTGGAGGGGAACCTGCTGCAGTGGTGCACCGATACTCGTGGCATGCTGATAGCACTTCCGTCTCAACAGTTGTTGATACTATTCCACTGGTGAAGGACAAGAATGATCTGGCTGGTTGGGCATACGCTCGACCCTTCAAGCTCAGTGCTAATAGCTACAACTACAGCTAGTAAACCCGGAGGCTCGCCATGTTACACGATGATTCGATGATGTAGCATTACAACCTAGTGTACAAGTGCAATACAGGCAGGAGCGAAGTCAAGGCGCCTTTACACCTCCTGCGAGGCCTTCTTGCTCTTGCCAGACTTGGCGGGAAGCAGCTCGGGGTTGATGTGGGGAAGCACACCACCTTGGGAGATGGTCACACCACCAAGAAGTTTGTTCAACTCCTCGTCGTTGCGGATGGCAAGCTGGAGGTGACGGGGCACAATCTGAAAAGACACCAAGCCGAGTCAGTGACAGGGAGCAGGGGACGAGATGACATCTCAGATATCTCAGGAGTGAGGTAAAATACGCACGCGGCTCTTCTTGTTGTCACGGGCAGCGTTGCCAGCAAGCTCGAGAATCTCGGCAGTCAAGTACTCCAACACAGCGGCCAAGTAGACGGGGGCGCCGGCGCCGACACGCTGGGCGTAGTTGCCCTTGCGCAGAAGACGGTGGATACGGCCGACGGGGAACTGCAGGGGCCTTGGCCGAGCGCGAAGTAGCCTTGGAGCCGGACGCACCGCCCGCCTTGCCGCCAGACTTGCCACCAGACTTGCCGCCAGACATTTTGATAGAGGTAAGAGTGAAGAAGAAGGTGGGGGGGGGTGGGTTGGGAGTGTGGAATCGGTCGAGGGCCGGAGGATGTGGTAGCGCAATGCCGAGTCACGGTCGCACGTGGGTTATATACTGCCAGCCCAGGCGCGCGCGATGATCAACGAGGAACCGGAGTAGTCCCGCCACATGCGTGCTCAAACGATAACCAGCCGAACGGATTCAATGCGCACCAAAACCATCCAACCCTAGCCGTGAGAAGAGCTATGCACCTGGGAGGCCTGGGTTGCCGGTTCTGGTGCGCACCAAAACCATGCGAACGGCCACTCGAGTCAGTGCCTGGCATCATGCATCATCTATCACCGCATCACCCAGTGCTGGGATTACTCGCGCTCATGCATCAGGTGCAGCAGGCCCATTAAGGTGGGGGGTTGCGCAGGTGTGCTGCTGTGCCCGCCAGCCTTGCAAAGCACGCCAGCACGCCTCCTTCAACACCCTCCCCTCGGCCCGCCATATATAAACACTCAGCCCTTCTTGTCTTCCTGCCCTCTCCCAGCTCCACCACCTCTTCTACTTCGTCCTCGCTTGTCTACCATGCCACCCAAGTCCGTTGCGTCCAAGGCTCCCCCCAGCACGGGTGGCAAGGCCCCCAGCAGCGCGTCCAAGACGACTGCAGCCAAGAAGACGTCCAAGTCGCCTGCCGAAGGTGGCAAGAAGAAGGCGCGCTCGGTGCGCAAGGAGACGTACTCCACCTACATTTACCGTGTCCTGAAGCAAGTCCACCCCGACACGGGTATCTCCAACAAGGCCATGGCCATCCTCAACTCTTTGTCTCGGACATCTTCGGTACGTCATCCCCCCTGCTATCATCCACTCCGCTATGCCTGTTGGAACTGCAGCTGACCCTGCTCTCTTTGTGTGCATTTTCAGAGCGCATTGCGACCGAGGCCTCCAAACTGGCATCCTACAACAAAAAGTCTACCATCTCTTCGCGCGAGATCCAGACGGCTGTGCGTTTGATCCTGCCTGGTGAGCTGAGCAAGCACGCTATCTCGGAGGGTACCAAGTCGGTGACCAAGTTCTCCAGCACCAAGTAAGCTGGTCGCTCATCTAGATTCCTGCTTTGCTTGTAGAAATACACTTGTACCAGTGATGTCCATCCACTTCGTGCTAGTGAGTGCTCAGGCTCATCTCGGACTATAGAAAGAAAGCACAAACCAATGCTAAACTGGCGAAAAGGTGATAAAGAATGGGTCATGCAGTGTCCATCTAAGTCCCACCCCCAATTTCATTGTAACTAATCTACTAGGTTTCTCTTCGCCCGTGGCCACTGTTACATCTTTGATGGTGCACCATGAAGAGAACCACTAGTATTGGTCTGCTGACAATACGAACAATCTTAATTCGTGGATTTCTCGCTGTAAACACTTGAAGGCCTGTGGCGTAGCTGTGAAAGTGTGGCGTAGAACTGATATCCCTACTCTATCGTATTGATACTCGGAAGTGTTTGCCCTAACTCCAATACATCAATCGACCCATCTTCACGCTTCACGCTTCAACCATCATGGATTGGATGCAGCTTGCTGCTTCCCACATGTCACAACGCCCCTCTTCTACACCTCAGTTGGCCCACTTGTCCAGCCCAGTGTACGACACGCCCGAGCCGGCCACCAGCTCTCCCATCACCACAGGGGGGGCCGCCGCCGCCGGGTCCGTCCGGAGCAACGTCAGGATGCGCTCCGCTTGGTCCTTGCGCACAATCAGCACCATCCCGATACCGTTGTTGAACGTCCGGGCCATTTCCCGCGCCTCCACATTGCCCACCTTCTGCATCCAGCCAAACACACCCGGTCGCTCCCACGCAGTGAGGTCAATGTGCGCACCCAGGTGTGCCGGGAGCGCACGCGGGATGTTTTCGGTAAAGCCACCGCCGGTAATGTGGGACATGCCCAGCAAACCTTCAGGCGACTGCAGCAGGGGCGCCAGTGCCTGCACATAGATCTGCGTCGGCACCAGCAGCGCCTCGCCCAGCGTCGCCGGCAGCGGGGCCTCGTTCGCGCTCTTGCTCCAAGGCACCGGAGCCCCGTAGCTCAGCCCCGAGCGAGCCACCACCTTGCGCACCAGACTGTATCCGTTCGAGTGCAGCCCCGACGAGGCCAGGCCAATCAAGACATCCCCGGCTTGCATCTCCTGCACACGCGGTAGCAGCTGAACCCGCTCCACTGCGCCCACGGCGAAGCCTGCCAGGTCATAGTCGTCCCCCTCATACATACCGGGCATCTCCGCCGTCTCACCGCCAATCAGGCCGGCCTTGGCCTGTCGGCAGCCCTCGGCCACACACCAATCACAGCCGCAGCCACCTTGACGTCCAGCTTGGAGCAAGCAAAGTAGTCCAAAAAGTAGAGCGGGAGCGCGCCCTGCACCAACAGATCATTGACCGACATGGCCACCAGGTCAATGCCGACCGTGTCGTGCTTGTTGGCATCAAGCGCCACACGCAGCTTGGTGCCCACGCCGTCGGTACCCGAAACCAGGATGGGGTCCTTCAACCCGAGCGGCTTGAGGTCAAACGCACCGCCAAACCCACCCAGATCCGCATCACACCCAGGGCGTACAGTCGACTTGGCCAGAGGCTTGATCGCCTGCACCAACGCGTCCCCGGCATCGATCGAAACGCCCGCCGAAGCATAGGTGAGTGCCTCTTGCTTCTGCGTAGAAGCTGCGGTGAGCGCGCGGTGGGCAATGTCCCGACGGAACGTCTTGCCTTCAAATTGGATCAGGTCGACACCGGCATACGCAGCTTTCAGCGCTTCTTGCAGAGTCGCACCCACCCCGCTCACCGCCAACACACGACCGCCAGCAGTGAGCACCTGGCCATCCACAATCTTGGTGCCGGCGTGGTAGATCTGCACGCCCTTGGGCAGAGCTGAAGCCGCCGGCAAGGTGATCGGGAGGCCAGTGGGGTACTTACCGGGGTACCCCTTGGAGGCAAGAATGATGCTCACCGCGCTGCCCGACTTGATCTTGATGTCGACAGTGTCGAGGCGGCGCTCCACACAGGCAAAGATGATTTCCCCAAGAGGCGTTTCCAGAAGTTCCAGCACCGCCTCCGTTTCGGGTCACCAAAGCGGACATTGTACTCGAGGACCTTGGGCCCACGCGAAGTGAGCATCAGGCCAACAAAGAGCACCCCACAAACGGCAGCCCATCCGCGCGCATGCCATCGATCGTAGGCTTAAGCACCGTGTCGTAGATCTCTTGCTCAAATGGCACACCCTCAGGGGCAGGGCAGTAGGCGCCCATGCCACCCGTGTTGAGCCCAGTGTCCCCCTCGCCAATGCGCTTGTGGTCCTGGCAGCCCGGCAGGGCCTTGATCGTGTACCGTCGCTAAACGCAAGCACCGACAGCTCAGGGCCATCGAGACGCTCCTCAATGACCAGCGACGAGCCGGCGTGCCCCCAAACACCTTTTTGACCAGAATGTCCTCCACACCCTGCTTGGCTTCCGCCGTCGTCTCGGGCAAAAGCACACCCTTCCCGCCGGCAAGACCACTCGCCTTGAGCACCACTTTCTGCGCACCCCCCAACTTCTCAATGTACGCCAGACATTCGTTCACCTGCTGCGGAGTAAAAGACTGGTACTCGGCCGTGGGGATCTGGTGACGCGCCATAAAGTGCTTGGAAAAGGTCTTGGAGCCCTCCATCTGCGCCGCGACGGGCGAAGGACCAAACATGGGGATACCAGCTACTCATCGTGTCAGCCACTGCTTCCCTGCGCAATGGCCATCAAGAGAAAACGCAAGGGAGGAGGGAAGGAGATACGTACCCTGACGGAAGGCAGCCTCGGCGCCGTCCACCAACGGTTGCTCGGGCCCGGCAATGGCAAGGTTGATCTTGTTCTGCTGGGCCCAGGCGGTGATGGCAGAGAAGTCGGTGCCGCTGACCTTGGGCTCAGGCAGGTTGGTGCAGCGGACCGTCGGCCGAAGCGGTGCCGCCGTTGCCAGGGGCGACAAAGACGTGCTCGACGCGCGGGCTGGCGACGAGGTGGTGGGCCAGTGCGTGCTCGCGGCCACCGGAGCCGAGGATGAGGATGCGCAGAGGCGCGGGGGCAGCAGCGCGGTAAAGGCGTCGGACATGGGGATGGGAGAAGGGGAGCAGCCGCGACCAATGGTGGTGAACAGGCAGGAGGGGCCCCACGTTCAGGCGGTGCCGTGCCCGGCGGCTGTCCCATCGGGAGCCCAGGCTGGGCCCAGACGGAGAAGACAGGCTAAATCCCTCGAAAAGAAAAAAAATGGCGGGCAAACCCTAGCACCGCGCATAGCCGATCGGTGCATTGTTTGGAGGCGTGCGCTGTTCGATTCGCATCGGTGCAACGGCCCGGATGGAGTTTCTTTTTGATTTTAATATGGCTTTCTTTTCCGTTTTCTTTTTCCTCGCTGGTTTTTTTTTAGTGGCCCACACGCAGGAGGCCGAGCCAGTGCGCTTGGACGCCCGCAGCGCCACGATCGTCTTGCGCGTCCGGCGCTTTCTCTTGTGCAACCACCACCCCCTACCGCTCTGCTGCCATGTCCAAGCGCGCTGCTTCTCCCGAACGCGCCACGGCCGAGGCCAAGCGTGTGCGTCTGGCACTGTGCCCGCGCCCAAGCACGATGACGAAGGCATGGGCGAATTTGAAGACCCCTTTGGCGATGACATTGAAGAAGACAATGTCGCGTCGGACGCCGAGATGGAAATTGAAGGCGATGTCGAGCGTCCGGACGACGAGGACAACGATGACGACGAAGAAGACTCCCCCACCCAGGTGTACATCCCCTCTGCCCACCAAGATGGCCCGGCCAAGGCCGAGCTCGAACCGGACCAAGGCGCATACGAGATGCTGCACCGGCTCAACGTGACCTGGCCCGCGCTGTCGTTTGATATTCTGCAAGACAAGTTGGGCAATGAGCGTGGTGCTGGTGGAGGAGGATTCCCTCACACCGCATACTGGGTCAGTGGGACCCAGGCTGACCGCGCCGAGGACAACGAAGTGCTGGTGATGAAGGCATCCAACATGCACCGCACCATCAAAGATGGCAGTACGTTCTTATTTCCCTCCCCCCTCTACCCTTTCTTATTCTGTTCTTTTGTTTTTCTCTTTGTCCTGACCGGTTGCAGACGACTCGGACAACGACGATGATGACGACGACGATGACGGATTGGACGAGGATGCGGTGGTGGAGTACCGTTCGTTCCAGATCCAGGGCGGGGTGAACCGAGTGCGCGCAGCGCCCGTCGATCGGACGAGCAGCACAACCTACCCTGTGGCAGTGTGGAACGATGTGGGCCGGGTGCAAATCCACGATGTGGCGCCCATGCTTCAAAGTTTGGAGGAACCGTTCCAGTTTGACAAGAAGAAGGTCTCTACCCCGCTGCACACGGTCCGGCAGCACCGCGTGGAGGGGTACGCGTTGGATTGGGCCCCGCCTCTGGGCGAGGGGGGCAAGCTGCCATTACGCTTGCTGAGTGGCGATGTGCACTCGAAGATTTACCTGACCGTGCAGCGGGAGTCGGGGTGGGTGACCAACGAGCGTCCGTTTGCGTCGCACACGAGCAGTGTCGAAGACTTGCAGTGGTCGCCCAAGGAACAGACCATCTTTGCCTCCTGTTCCGCCGACTCGACGATCCGCATCTGGGACGTACGCACCCAAGCGCGCAAGAGCATTGTGACCAACGACCATGCCCACGAGAGCGACGTGAATGTGATTTCGTGGAACAAGATGACCGACTACCTCATCCTGTCTGGCGGCGACGATGGAATGCTCAAGGTGTGGGACTTGCGCAACTGGGGCAAGGCGGCCAAACGTCAAACGCCGTGGCCGAGTTCCAGTGGCACACGGCGCCCATTGACTCGGTCGAGTGGCACCCCACAGAGGAGAGTGTGTTTGCTGCGAGTGGACGGGACGACCAGGTAACCCTGGGGACTTGAGTGTCGAGGCGGACGATGAGGAAACCGGCGTCAAGAGCAACACTGCCGACTTGGTCGGCCAGGGAGGCCAACAGGTGCCCAACCAACTGTTGTTCTCCCACTATGGTGCGTCAGAGATCAAAGAGGTTCATTGGCACAAGCAGATTCCGGGCATGCTCATGACCACCTCGGCCGACGGCTTCCACCTCTTCAAGACCATTCGGTCTGAGTTCCGTGTGGAGCGCCTGGTCCCCTCCCCCGCCCCCGCCTCCCCCCCCTTGCAACACATGTACGACCAATCCATGCCCACTATCTTCACTCATCCCTGTGATGGGTTTGGAACCAAATATCATATTGACGGCCGGGACATTGAGGCCTGTTGTCATGAGAGTTTCAGGGGGGCGTGGGGGGGCGGGGCAAGCAGGATCTCTACAGGCAAAAGACCGACAAGAGACGACACAGGATTACAGATGTGACAAACACACGAACACACAGACGTATGGTATTGTACAGCGAAGATAGCGAAAGCGTCAAGCTTCAAGCTTCAAACGATGGGAAACGGCAGCGACTGCGGTCGAAAAGGGGAGGGCAAAAGAAAGACATTCGCCAAGTACGCCCATAAAGGAAAGTTGAATGAAGGCGAGAACAGGGACGGGGTTGCCTATGCTACGCCCGCCGGTCCACTGGACCGGGTACGCGGTACGGCATTACGGGTCCAACGCGGGCGCATCGGAATGGGGTGCGTCCAAACTGCCCACCTCCGCTTCGGCTTCGGCTTCCGCCACCGGATCGAGGACCATTCCGTCGCGCCAAACCAGACGCGCCCGTTTCTTCCGCGCTTCGGTCAGGGAAGCAGCGTAGGTACGGTACTTGGCCAGCTCATCTAGCAAGTACTCGAGCTTATGCTCCCAATTGGTCCGGGCCAACAAGGCATTCGGTCCGCGCGGATGAAAGCGGGCGGCCAAAGGGGCGCGCAAGCCCTGGTGGGAAACCAGTTCCGTTTCGAGGCTAAGCACGACCGCTCGTAATGCCCTTTCCTGCTCTTGCTCCGATAAGCTCGATCGTCCCAACGGCGGAGGGGGAGGGGACCACGTGCCCAACGCAATGTGTTCCGATGCATACGCCTTGCCGTGCGGCGGGGCTCGGCACAGGCGTAGGGAAGAGGGGCGAAGGAGGAGCGCGACCCCGGGCCAGTTTCGACCCTACTGCAGTAAACTCCACGGCAGCCGGGCCGGCTTCGGTCCCGGCCACGCGCGAACCCAACCCGCGCAACGCCTTTCCCCACCCCAGGGTCATAACCCTCGGCGCGGGGGGCACCGACACCGAGTGAAAAGGAACGAACCATCTCCGGTGGCCCACTCAGCGCCTCCTCCTCCGAGGGAGTAAGCGAAGTGTGCGTGGTGGAGGGCTTGAGGTGCCCGAGGAGCGATGCAGAGGAGCTCGAGTCCGATACCGACAGAGACATTGGCACGCTGCGTTGGGTCGGCGGGACTGCTGGAGTTGGGGTGGCAGAGCATCTTCTCTCCATTTCTTCCCCGTGGTAGCCGTACTAGCCGTGGTAGCCGTGGTAGCAGTGGTAGAGGGGTAGCCGGGGGGGGGAATGGGGTCCAGCAACGTTCCACCCGTAATCGACGCTCGTCACCCCGGCCGCAAGGGGCGACTGGGACGCGCGGGCAGCCCAATAGTTGAGGGTCGTACACCATTCCGTCACTAGACCTTCATGCGATGTTTGGAGGTACATGCTCCGGTGCCAGGCACGTGCAGGGCGACGACATGGGTCGAGCACGGCTCAGCCCAGGAGGCGGTACCGGCTGGGCTACAGTCTGTTGCAGCACCTCATCCACCAGTTCCGCACTAAGCGCCCAGTTGCCACCGCCAACAGCGGTGGTGGCGGGGACAGGGAAGATGCAAGGTGAAAAAGGACAGGACACCGGAGCATGCACAACCGCAAACACTTCGGTCCACGCTTTATCTTTGCCTCGTTTGCCCGGGACCATCAACTTGGGCTCAGCCGGCCCTCCTTGGCCCAGGGCGCACAGCCAGCGCCCAGTTCCGAATCGGGGATCGGTTTTTGGCCCGTGACGCTGGCATCCTGCTCTTCGGGAATACTGGTCTGGGTGAGGAGGAAACAAACCCAACAGGCCCTTGCTCGTGTCCCGCCGACCGCGCATCTAACCCGGACTCTGACCAGCGTCGACTGGGTGCGTTAGGCGTCAAAAGCGAAGGCAGGCCGCGGATACTGCTTCGTCGGGCGAAGTGTTTGTTTGGGTCGGGCGAAGGGGCACCAAGTACATCGCCGCACCACGAAGGCAGGTGGATGGGCTCGGACCGCAAGGCCGTGTAGATATCCTGTTCACAATCCAACCACAAGGTCAACACCATACAAAACGCCAAGAAGGAGCGACAGGTAACTAACTACGCACCCTCAGTAGTCGCTCCATCCTCGTTGCCCACGCACATCTCGTCCCGCTTTTTTTGTCTTGACAACCGTACCGTCGAGCGAATCGGTAGTGGCGGCGCTGGGAACCGCGGCGTCAGAGGAACAGGCGGCCTGGTCACCTTCCAGCGCCAAGAGCGTGTTGCGGACAAACTGGGGACGCGTCATCCGTTCCCCCAAGTCGGCCACATGAAGATCAGTATTGAGGAGCAAAATGCTAAACGCAAGGTGGTGGACCTGTTCTCGGAACGGTACAGGTCCGAAGCAGGGTGGGCAGTGAGAAAGCGCACGGCAAACGCTTGCAGCACGTCGTTCCAGTACCTGTGTCTCAGCGCGGAGCAGCAGCTTGGCACAGAGCTTTCGTAGTGCTTCGTCCACCCGATCGTGGAGAGAAATCGAAATGGGCCATGTAGGCAGTTTGAGCGGCGGCCACCTCGGCAGCAGAGTGGGCCGCAGTGGCACGTCGGCCGAGCCATAGGACCAGGTCTTCCCGTGGCATAAAGCCCGGGTCTTCGTCCCAGGCCAGCTGGGCTTCGTGCTGGGCACGCGCGAGCGGATCAAGGTCTGGTACAGTGGGGGTCGTCAGAGGGGGGGGCGGGTGGGGCGGGGGAGACGAAGACGAGGGCGGAGGCGGGGGCGAGGCGGGGGGGAGGCACTGTTCGGAAGTGGAAGTGGGAAGGGCGGAGGGGAGAGAAGCGCGGTTGGGCTGACTGCCATGATCGGCAGAGAGGGTAGGAGCCAGGGAGGGAAGCGAATGTGAGCTATGCTGGTCTGGGATGGAGGTCGAGCAGGTGGAGGCTGGCGCAGGCTCGGGAGTGTCCTCCGAGGCGGGTGGGGATGCGGTTTGCTCGCGTGAAGAGGTGGAGGCAGGGCCTGGTGTGCAGGCAGTGCCCAGAGTCCAGTGGGAAAAGGAGCGGCTGGTGCGGCGTCTTGGGTGAGCGGGGGCGAGGACAGAGAGCCTGAGGCGCGAGAGGAGCGGGAAGCACGCGGCGGGGGCAGGGGCGAGCGCGGCAGGTGGGCGAGCAGGTCGGGCGGGACAAGGAGGGTGGGGGACAGGGGGACAGGTGGGGGCGAGCAAGACGGGGCGAGGTCGAGGAGGGGCGAGGCGGCGCCGGGATGGGCACGTGCGTCGATGGGTGCGCGCCCGGGGGGACGCGGGGGCGTCCATGGAGGGGAGAGGGAGAGGAGGCTTGAGAAGAAGCGGAGGGCGAAGAAGAACGAGGCGGAGGAGGAGGAACAAGAAGGAGGCGAAGCCGAGAGAGGCGGAGAAGAAGACGACAGACGAGAAGCCGCAAGAGAAGACGGGGTGTGGCAAACGGATGGGCGTGGCATGCGGCTTGGCAGCCTGCAATTTGGCCAGCTGCCCAAGAGCGGAGAAGGGCGAGGGGATGGTGACATGGACGTGTGATGGGGGCTGTCACATGTCGCCTGCGCTGGGGCCGGTGACTGGTGACGCGTGACATGTGACTGGAAGCAGCGGACCATGTGTGCGCATGTGCCCCCACATGCCGCATGCCATCTTGCGCGCCTGCATCGCCATGCCCATCGCCATCCGCTGCCTGCTGCACGCGCCTGCCCACCGTGGCGCCTCCTAGGCCATATGGCGCGTCCTCGCATGCACGGAACACCCCATCCCCCCGCCTCTCCGCGCCGGCCTCCGCGCCGCTCTAACCCCGAGTGGTGCCAAGTGGGGCAGCCGACAAAACCAAAGTCACAACGCGGCCACGTGACAGGATATGCCCAACAACTATGTCTGTCCTCATGCCATCCCCCATCCACACCGAGCATCGAGGCCAAGATCGAGAAGAGTTATATAGCCAGCAGCTCATACTCGAACGCTTCGGATCCCATTCTGCTCCTCCCCCTCACCACGCGGGCCCAGCCATACCCAGACCGCCCCCGCCCCCCCCATCGCTGCTTAGGAAAAGTAGAAGATGTCCTCGCCCGGGTGGCGGTAGAGCGCCGAGCGCAGCCGGCGTTGGTCCAAGTGGTGGCCCACAAACCCAATCGACCGAGCCACAATAAACAGGCCATTGAGGAACTTGAGATCAATGTACTCCTGCGCCTCGTCCGCCGTAAACGCACCCGAGTCGCGCAACATGTCCACCATCGCCACCGCAATCGCCCCATCCACATTGAGGATGAGCGTGTCCTTCTTGGCCGTCGTCACCTCCTGCACACGAAGCGCATAGTCCAACAGCCGGTGCGAGCGCAAGTGTTTCTGCACATAGTCCACCACCAGCACCACCCGTTGGTCTGGGTTGCGCAACGACTTGATCTTGTGCCCAATCCCTGGGATAAGACGCTGCTGCTTGCGCATCGAGTCGACAAACTCCGCGGCGTCAAGTCGGCATCGAACGCCTTGGAAAACTCAATCGCCGCATCATCCAGCGCACCCCCAAACCGCGACCCAATTGTCAACAGGCCCGAGCACAGCGACGAAACCAAGTCCTTGCCCGCACGCGTCGTGATGATCGTATTCATCGCCCCGACACGGCCGGACCATGGTCCGCACACAACATCACCGCCATCTCAATCAACTTGGTGCACTCCTCTGGCAACTGGCGCTTGAACCACAGCAGACTGATCACCCCACCCACCCCCATGCCCGAATTGATCACCTCCGAGATGGGCATCCCACCGTAACGCAGCTCGGCCCCGCGCTCGTCCGAGATGGTAGAGATGAACGCGGCTGGCTTTCGTACCATGCCCAGCTCCCGCGCCCAGTTGTAGTCGAGCGGGATGTTGGGCGGCGGCGCCTCGGGTGCGGGCACAATACTGCCCTGGGTGACCAGACGCTCATACGTCGCTCGTAGCACCTTGGGCAAATCCTCAAACGTGTCGGGCACAATAAACCCGGCTGCCTTCATCGCTGCATTCTTGGACGCGGCCGTCTCCAACTTTGAGTTGGCCATCGAACCTGCATGACCAAACTGCACCTCGGTCGTAAACATGTCTGCACACGTTCCAATCGCCCAGGCCACAATGGGCTTCTTGATCAGCCCCCGCTTCACCGCTTCAATCACTCGGTACTCCTCCACCCTCACCTCCACCTCGCCGAGGAGAAGGAGAAGCTTGCACTTTGGGTCTTGCTCGTATCGCAGCAGATGATCAATAAACGTGGTGGAAGGGTACCGATCGCCACCAATGGCAATGCCCTCGTAGGTACCATTGGTAGTGAGAGCAAGAATGTTGTTGAGCTCGTTGGACATGCCGCCCGACTTGGACACATAGCCCACCGAGCCCGGACGGTACAGTTTGGAAGTAAGAATGTTGTCCATCATCCCGCCACTGTTGCCAATCCGGAAGCACCCCGGCTTGATCCCGCCCACGGTGGCCGGACCAATCACCAGCACGTTCGACTTTTTGGCCCGCCAGAGAATCTCACGTGCATAGCGCTCGGGCACACCCTCGGCAATCAGCGCCAGCGCTCGCAGCTGCGGAAACTGAAACACCTCCAGCGACGAGCTGTACACCGACCGCGACGACGCGAAATTCACCACCACATCCACATCTGGGTGCTTGGCACAGGCATCGGCCAACGAAGTGTAGACCGGAATCACAGTCTCCTTCGTTCCCCAGTACAGCTTTTGGAGATGATGACCGCCAAAGGGGTAGATCATGGCAGCCACCGACGGGTAGCACGGCCACAGCTAAAGTCAAAGTCGAGCATTCCCTGGATGGCACGGGCTTGCATGCCATAGACAAAGGAGCGGGTCGTTTCGTCAAAGGGGCAGTACGACGGCCGGTGGGCCGCGACGTCGCTGCCGCACCAGCTTGCGACAGCACCGTAGCGTAGCGAGTGTGCTGCGACGAATCCGAGGAAGAGGCTGGCTTGGGTTCCGAGACGGTTTTGCCTCCTGCCGGCTTGCTGGTGGGGAGCTCGACGGCTTGAATTCCGAGCTGAACTTGCTCCAGTGACTTTAGACCAAGAGCCAAGGGCACAATATCGGTAATGTGGGTCTCAGGACCAAAGAGGCAATGGGCACCCCCAAATTGTCGCCCAAAAGACGCATGTTCTTTAGCCCCTCTTGGTAATTGGGGCCACCGCGACGCACAAAGATTTGAACCTGGTGGTCAATTAAATTGGGCTGGTACTCCTTCAGGGCACGAATAATGCCCTTGAACGTGGCCGCAACATTGGTAAAGTTGGCAATCCCGCCCCCGATAATGAGAATCTTTCCATCGGGATGCGGGACGCCACGGGTCATCAAGTCAAGCAAGGTGCTCGCATACTCGTACGTTTGCGTCTCCGTCGGTGCACCCGAGTACTCGCCATAGTTGGCCAACTCATGAGCAAAGCCATGGGCGGCAATCGCATCCGCGTAAACCACGGACGCTCCCCTCCGGCCACCATGGTCCAGATGCGGCCAGTGGCATTGAGCACAGTCAGCTTGAGCGAAGCTCCCGTGCCCGAGTCAAGCTTGGAAATGTATGCCTCCTCCTTGGTCAAGTCACGGCCAAAGGGAGCAGGCCAAAACATGGGTGGACCTCGCTCCTCCCCCTTGACGGTGGTGCCCGTCGAAGTTCCGAGTACGATGGCCGGGTCACGAGCTATGGCCCAGCTGGGGCCACAAAGGAACTCGGCCGTCTGATCAAGTTTAGCAGCCATGTCGAGGTAAGCGATGGTTCCGTCGGAAGTGCAAACCAAGGGGTTGATCTCGAGGTACGCAAAGTGGAGCTCGACATAGACCGAATAAAGGCGAATGAGAAAGTCGGTAAGAAGCTCTTGCTTGCTTTCAGGCACGAATGGGAGCAGGGTCAATGTCCATTCTTCCCGCGAGGGGACAGGAAGCTGAGGGTCGGCGGGAATAAGGAGTTGAAGCGCCTTAGCATCGACATCGCCCACATCCACGCCCCCTCATGAGTAAAGAGGATGCGGTCTCCCTCGCGAGTGGAGTTGATGCAGACATAGTATTCCTCCTCGGGCTTGTGGGGGAAGAGGGGCTCTACGATAAAGTTGTTGAGAGTACCGACGACCGACTCAACCTGTTGGTGGGGATTGTGTGTGTCAGAACCCCTCTTCGCATTAGGACACGAGAGAGAAAGAGAGAACAAGACGCACCTTTTGAGGCTTGCCAGCCCGGTCGGCAATCCATTGCTTGGCGGCGGGCCAGTCGACATTGAGCTTGAGTAAGCCTGCCTTGCCGCGGCGTTTGATCAACTGGTCGGGCTTGGCGACGAGCTTGGAGTGGAAGACCCAGGACGGGAGCTGGTTGTCGGGGGTGAGGGCGCCGGTGGCCGGGTCCCATGCGACTTGGGCGACCTGGGGCGGAGGCGAGGGGAAGGAGTGGGATACAGCGACCTGGTCGCTGAAGATGGGGGCGCGCGGGAGCCAGTAGTTGACGAGAAGTTTGGCGTCAAACTCGCGGATGGCTGGTGGCGGGGGGCGCAGAAGGCGGGGTGAGTGTGAATGCGGGAGGGGAGGGGGGGGGCGGACGTACCCTTGGACGACATGGCGGTGCGGTGGCGGGGAAGACGAGGGGGTGCGGGAGGGAGGGTGTGGGGGCGGGGCAGGTGGGCTGGGCGCCACGTGGGCGGGTGGATTTATACGATTGGTGCGGCACATGCCAGCTGCCCCCACGGGAATCAGCAGAGCCCGTACGGAAAGCTGAATGCGGTCCTCTCGCTTATACTGCGGACGCGCACACGCCGCACCGCCGCCGCCGGTGCCCGAGGGTGGAGCAGCAGGCGAGGGCCCCAGCCCGCAGCAGGCGGGCAGCATGCTTAATTCCGCTGTCCCCACACTGCCTCCGTGCAGCGGCCCTGGCGGGGATAACACCGGGTGGCGATCCTGATCATCCATCATGCATCACTCCCGGGATCTCTTTGGGGGGGCAAAGGCAACCAGCCAAACACAGGCCCAGGCGACAGCTATGCTGCCCAGCCCCACTCCTATCGCCGCTCCCACACAGCCCCCAGCCCCAGTGATTTGATTGGAAGCCATCCGCAGGCCAACTCAAACTGTCGCTCTTCTCTTTTTTTGTGCCACTACACTTCCTCCCTCCCCCTCTCCCTCTCTGCGCCCCCAACAGCACAACGTCCAACCCAGACGGGGGCACCATCATCATCTCCGCTCCTCGGCCCGCCTCGGGCCCTCGGTCTGCCCCATTGCCCAACCCTCTCGCAGCCACTATTATAATACCAATTGGAACGGAGGGCGCGCCGGGACTATCGTGCGCGCGCACCCATCGGCATTTCTGTGTCTCGAAATCAGCGCCACGCAAGAAATTGCAGAGCTGATGGCTGCCAATCAGCTGTGGGCACTCTCTCACAGGGTCACAGTTCACAGTGTACTTCAGCGCTCCCATACTCGTGCTTCACCGTTGTTTTTCTATGAAGGCTTTCGCACACGACATTGCACTGCTGTCCCTGTCCTCTATAATCCACACCACTATACGCAGAGAGGCAAGGGGACAGACAAGGGGTGGGGGGGTGGACTGTGTGTGACCACGCATATTGCAGCGTCACACCCGCGGCAACACCCGTAGTAGGATGAGTTGAGGTCTTGGAGAATAAGATGATAGCCCTCTCTCATTTTGAGGGGGTGCAGACTCTTTGTGGTGGCGACTGTAGTTCAATCTCTGTCAATCCGCCACACCTACAGCGGTATCAAACGAGCCAGTGCCCGCGCCCAACTCTAGAACAAGAAAAGGAAAGTCATATTACAGAAGCGAGAAATTGATATAAAACAGCAGAGCTCCTGTGTGCAGGGTAACCCCAGGGTTTCGGAGGGACTGTGAAGGGCCTTCCTCTCGGCGTAAAGCTTCAGTTATAGGAGAGGGTTATCCGGTTATAACGCTCTCCAGTTTCTCCGCAACAGCCTTGGCCGCAGGCTTGTCGACAAAACTAGCTGTATTATGGAAGGTGGGGCAACAGATGTGCCCCCCATGGAGCGTGCTCAAGAAAGAGTATATTAATATGTTGCGGTCTCTTCGCATTGCTGTGTCATATAGCAGTCTCGTACCAACACAATAAAACAACGACCATTGTCCAGTGGTACGGGAAGAGCAGCGGAATGTATGACAGAGACGTAGTCCAGTCGATTTCGACAGGGGGAGGGTGGGGTTCCTCGAGGAAGGAACGTTTTGGAGACATAGCCAGGGCGGGGCTCTCTACGACGGGTACCTGTGCTCCGTGGGGGAGATGTGGCAGCGCAAGATGGCACAGTAATTAGTAGAAAGGGCAAAATGGGGCATAGGGGAGCATGCGGGCAACGAGGTAGTGTCCTGTTACCACCACGAGCCACCCGACTGGGCCGAGTAGGCACCGCCGGTGTTCGTCGACGGCGGGCCACCAAACGAGTTGAAGCCACCGCCGTACGAGTTGACACCAAAGCCACCGGCGTTAATAGCCGGGACCGAACGGTCGCCGCCACCAGAGGAACGAACGTCGCGCGAACCGAATCCACCCCCGCTCCGTCCGCCACCGCGACGGCCACCACCACGGCGACCACCGTACACATGGGTTCCTGAATGGGTTGGCGCGAACTGGCATCCAGTGTGACACACAGGCGCAGCGTTTCTTCGTCCCTTTCTTTTAAGTTGTGTTGGTGCTATGTTGAGAGAATATACTAGCAGCGGTGTGTGTGGATCTCGTGTACCACAAAGGGCATATATGTGCTGTGGCCGATGCAAGCGGGACTCGGATCAGCTTTATCTGACTTGAAGCTTGAACTCAAGGCTGCGTATGAACGCTGCATATGTACTAACTATATATGGGCCGCCATTAGACCCCGACAAGTAAATACTGATGGCGATGCCCATATAAACGTTAAACAGGCTTCTGAGCAAACCATGACGAAGCATATTCCCCTTTCGGGAGCAGAGGGCCTCAGGCGGCAGCACGGCTCGACACAAACCCACCGCGACGTGTAGATGTGGCAGGCACACGATGGATGATATACGATAGAGTCCCATATGCCACTCCAAACAGTGGTTGTGTTGGCAGTGAGGGATCCGAAAACCCTTGCCTCTTCTGGATCCGTCCCAACTCTCCGCCACAGCGGCACAGCAGGGCAGAGCAGATGCGCCGGTCTGGCGCAGCGAGTGATGATGGCTGCGTGTGTTGTATATATACTTCGTACCTCCTATGACGGTGTATTAGCACGTAGCTGTTGCTGCGCCCATTCGTAGTCCATCCGAGCCGCAGCGTTCCTACTCTCCTCAATCCCAAGTCCTCCGCACATCACCTCTCCATCCGTCTGCCCCTCTTCCTCCTCCTCATCCATCTCCACGCCTTGCCGCCACCCTTCCTTCGTCGCCGCCATGCCTGCTGCCCAGGATGACGACCTCCCCAACATCCATACCGCCTCTGATGGCATCATCAAAACCAACCCCTGCCTCCTTTCCCACCTCACCATTATCCTCGCCACCACCGCCCCGCAGCCAACCACCTCACTGCGCCTCGTCGACCTTCTTGCCGCAGCCATCAAGCCACGCATCAGTGCCCTTTTTGGCGTCGTCCCACCCGGCGCTACCTTCAGACTCGCCCGCGCCGCGGGTCCGCCCCAAGTTGGACAAGCAACCTCCGCAGAAAATCCCCGCGATCCTGCCACTTTCAACGAGGCCGCCCGCGGGTACGCTGCTGAGCGTCTCTGTGCAATGGCCGACGCAGGTTTTTTTATCCCCACACCACCTACAGCGATCACTTCGCCTCCAGCGTCAAGGGGAGACTCATCGCCGAGTTGACGGACCTACACAACGACTGCCAGAATCTCTGGGAGCTCCCGCCATCATACCACCCCGAAGCGGCACGGAGCCCACCGCTATAATGCCCGCCTTGGCCCATTGCTATGCACTCACCTGTCTCACATCCTACTCTCGCAGCCCCGATTCCCCCCCTCTTATATACATGGCTGCTACTCCCCCACACTTGCCCATGCCGTGCCGGCCCATCTGCCACCCTCCGCGTTCTCAATCCTGATGTCATGGAGCTAGTGCCCACATCCTTCCCTCCTCCTCACCCTACTTTTTTGATTCCGGGAGGCGATAGCAAGCCCCCACTCAAACAATTGAGGACGACGAGGACAACATTACTCTGCCTTCCTCCATGCTCGACGGGCAGGACAGAAGAAGAGAAAGCAGCAACCCCTCTCTACCGGCTGGGCCAGCTCCAGCGAGGATGCGACCACCGTCTTTTTTTGGCTCTCAGTCAGTTGATGCAACCGCCCGTGCCTCTGCCGTAACCGGCACTTCTTCCTTTTGCCACCTCCCGGACCCCACGTGCCGCCCCCAATCCGTCCTCCTACTCGAGTTCATCTGAGTATTTCATCCCTCCTCTGTCCGCCACACAATCCAACATCGCCTCTCCACGACAAAGCGATATTTTCTTAGTAAAACTGAGGCCGAACGAGCGCATACTCGCATCGATGGAAGATATACTGGCGTACAAGTTGGACAACACTAAGCACCGACCCTCGTGGAGCCAAATAATGTTCCCCCCCCCACGCCGCGACCAGACTTCACCACAGTGGAGAAGAAGAGGAGAAACGACAAAACGTGCTCACAGAACTGTGCCAGATCCAAGCTGGATTTGTTGCTGGAATGCGGTTGCTAAGGCACGTCCTCTTGCCTTCCCTCCAGAGTGGCGTCTTGCCCCTCAACACCGCCCCAAGACCGGAGCGAAGGCGCAAACCGGATTGAAGCCATCGCCGAGCCGGGACGAGAAACTGTGCGAACAGATGCTCAAGGTGACGCAAGAGGTGATCGAATTCCACCAACCGTTTTTGAATGAACTGGTAAAGCGCATCTCCAGGAAGCGCGCGACGGGTACATTACCCATGTGGGCGGTCTCATGGAGGAGCATTTGGATCGTTATCGGTTCTTATTCATGATGCGGGCGTATTATATCCGGATGATGTGGTTCGTGGACGATTTGAGGATGGACCGTCTTTGCAATCCTCACTTTGACGCATTTTGGAGTGACCTTGGTCGGATTCCGCAGACACACAAGAATGATCTTACATCGTTTCTCGATCGCGGACGATCGTTAGTGTGTCAAGCTTACCCCGAGCTCATCACAAAGCTTCTAGACGTGACAACAGACGTCGCTACTAGTCTAGCTGACGGGCCGACCAAGCTGGATATGAAGGAGGAACAGGAATCCTTACAGCGTGCCTTGAGAAAGTGTAATGGCATCGCCTTTTTGTATTTGATGACTGCACGGACGCCATCAATTCACGAAGCAATGCGTTGAAGCTCCAACAAACACTCCTTTGGAAATTCAATGTCGGAATTGGGGACGCCACCATAGTTTCCGCCATGGCGTTGGATTCCTTCCGCCGCAGGGTCAAGCTGGGCATGGAAAAAGAAGAGGCAGTGTACGCTAAGCGCGATTGACCGATCCTTTACGCCTTGTGATCACCGACACGTTCCTCTTGCTGCTCAAACCCGTAGAGGTATCGGTGAAACATCTCATTCTCCATTCTACGCGAACCTCTGAAATTGACGATCCGTACTACGTTGCGGATCGTGCCTTGGCCGAATGGGATCCCAGCTTGGACACGAAACTGCTGCCGACACCAGGGTTTCAGTTGAGTTGGAGGGTACGTGCTTCTCGTGCTGTGGTTTCCTCTTGTGTGATGTTTGGGAGACCCAATTTGGGGGAAAAGGGACGGTACTGACGCTCTCGTGCTTTCTCGCTGGGTCTAGATAGCCAATTCTTCTGGAAGCGCTGGAGATAGGGAGATTTGATGAGCCTGCTATACCGTGCGGGAAGGACAAGTTTTTGTATCCCTTTAGCGTCGGACACTTTTACACTGGCCCCATCCATCTCTACGTCACCTCTGCCTCGAGGCGAGATGAGATTGAAGAGAAGGTGCAGTAGTGGGAGGTGGATACACGCAATATCCAACTGTCGCGAGATGTGCCAATGCTGATCAACAACCTGCTGACTGAGCAAATCTTCAACGTGGCTACTAATCCTACCACACCTCCTTCTGCCAGTCGGACGGTCCCTAAGTCCGACATGTCAATCGTCAAAGCGCTTGTCTTTCAGTCCAACATGGGGGTAAACTGGGTTGCCGTCGCGACCAAATCGGGGGTATGGCTCGGCAAGCGAGGATGGGAAAAGCTGGCATTGGTCCTGCCGGCGGAAAACATTGTCAACATGGCCTTGTTTGCACCCACGGTGGGGGACGAGTACTACGCCGGAACGCTGGTGTTGCAGCTGGGTACTACCTTGTCGGTGTATCCATTGGACGCAGTCTTGTCCCGCGATGCAAGAAGGATGGAACACGACAAGGCATGCATCAGCCGGTATCCTCGAGATGACGACGTGGGGATGATGCGAATGGGCAAAGCAGGGGGGCAGGCCGTCTTGATATACCAGCAGCACCGCAAAACCTCCGACTTTCGTCATCTCATCGTCGCCCCTGACACCTCGCCTGCCCATTCCTCCAATTCTTCTCGTTTTCGCAAATTCATCCCGACGAGCAAATGGCGTTGCACCAACCTCCGCGTCAATGCGGAGCACCATCTGCACTCGACTAAGAACAACCCCCGTACGTTCCAACTGTACAGATCGGACGTGGCAGTGATCGATGCGGGTGGGGTGGACATTATGAACCCTCTGGACGCGAGGCAGCCAGCGATCCCCTTGCCGAACTTTACTACATTGAACGCCGATACGCACCAAGACCTGATCGACGCAGCGCAAGGTGTGCGGCCCGAGATGCACAATGGTTCAGCAGTCGCGATGGATGGGCTAGGACGAGTGCCGAAGCGAGTGTGGTACGCAACGAGTTGGAGGGCAATCAAGTTCTTTGTCTCTTTTCGGTTCCCCGCCCCGCAATCCCGCGTCTCGCGCCCGACATGACATTTTGCTCGTGTACGAAAAATATGGGGTGTACGTCTTGTCGGAAGAACAGGACAGTCGCGCGGTTCGCCTACGCGGTTGGAACGTGCGTTTCGCTGGGAAGGCCGGCCCAGGAGGTGGTGCAGCGAGGCAAGTATTTGGTTGCCATTAGCCCGCAACTGATTGAGGTTCGCACCACCGATGGACGCTCGATACAGGTCTTGGCCGGTACCAATTGGGAACTCGTCTCGGCCGATGTGGTGGTGATGCCTCGCACACAGAATACGCAGAGCGGCAATCATCGTAGGTTTGGCAAACAACCTGCACAGGCTCCCTCACCTTTGATGCCTTCCTCCATACCAGGGTACGACGAGCAAAAAATCTTTGAACTGGTGTTCAGACCGCGGGTGTCTTCTTAACTTCTTTTCGGTTTGATGGGGGAGCAGGGGGGGGGGGGGGCACGTGCCGCGGCATGTGGGGGTGGGTGGGGCCTCGGATACGACGTGCTCTCCACAGCTTACCATCCTACCCTCGTTCGTTTTGTCTTTGGTTACTTTTTCTTCCCATCCACGGATCGCATGTCTTTCGGGGATGAGAGGCACGATCACTGAATCGGTAGGTGTCAAACGGCCATGGCCGATCTTTCTTGTGAATTTCATCTGTTCTGGAAAAGGGCGTTAAACGAGACGTACCATGGGCATTCTACAATGCCCCTTCATAGGGATGTTACGTTCATGTTCGTGACACTTCCCCCACAGCGATTTTCTCTCCACTGTTTGGTTTTGACTTAGAGCAAAGAATCGAAGAAAAATGACTGGATAATTGGCATGTTGATTTCGTTTTCTCTTTTCCTCTTCCTGTTCTTTTCGGTTCTGTTCTGGCTGGTCCAGGATCCTTCGACCTCTGGCTTTTTCTCCTGCTTTGCCACCCCATCCTGTGCCCACTGTCTCGCTCTCTGTTGCTCTCTCTCTCAGCTCTCAGCTCCTCGACATCCGTATCTACAGTACTACCGCTGAGCCCGGTGCTCAGCCAAGAAGCGCGTGCCTGCTCATCCAATACCCCGCCCCAACCCCCGGGGACTTGATTTGGCTTGCTCTGACCTGGGTCTGACGATCAATGACGATTGATGAGGTTTCAATGGTGTATTTCGGACGGGAAACGAATAGGAGGGTTGACAGGGAAGCAAAAGAAAGCGACTAGGCAAAGTGTACTATTATTTGCGGGGGAGGGGAGTATCAGGCAGATGCTCAGTGAAACTCCCACACTGCTCCTAGTCTCGGGGAAGGAAAGAAAATACCCAGGGCGATAGCGCCAACTGTTTTGCAATACGTGCGGGTGGCCTGCACCGGAGAGTCACCATAGAATGAACTGAGACCACTGGAAGTTAACTGCTCGGTGCTAGGAAAGTCATAGTATGGTCGTTGGTGCCACCGCGGGAACGAGGGCCCTCACTGGGGCCACCCCGCAAGGTGCCACCAAACAGGTAGAATCCGTGCCTCCCTGTGGTATACGCCCCCCGCCCCCCGCGCGAAGAGGGGCCACTGCGGGACCAACGCCCCGGTGAGAATCGGGGAAAGGAATGAGATGAAGTGGGGGAGAAAGCACGCCGGGTAATGATCATCAAAGATCGTTATAGTCGTTTTGATCTTGACGAGACGCAAATGCGGTATCTTAACTGTGGGCACCATAGTGTACTATGGAGCAGGAAAAAAGACCGCAACAGCAACATCGATCGGAAACTGTGGCCCCCGCAAGCACACACGTAACGTCGACGGAACGATCTCAACGATGCCGCTCTACATATACTCAGCGCCCGCACACGTTCCTAGACAGAGGTCAGCAAGTTCCGGAAAAAAAATGAACATGTCGCTCACGGACGAAGAATGACCATAACATTGCAACAACCGCTGGAACAGCACCAAAGCTGAGTTCCCACTCTCCCGACGCTACGTGTGCGTTACTATCGCATTGGAGAAAAAGCCAGGAGAGGACTATGTACCTTGCGTTCCAGCCTGATGGAGGAGTTCGGATCATCAACATTGGCCTGCATTAAAAGGACGGATCCCCTCCGCATGCTAGTGGGGCATGCCAAAAACAAGGTCCACCCTGCCCTAGAGCCTAACCAACGACACCTACAGCGACATCAAAACAAGCCTTAAACAAGCCACTGGCCCCCGGACCTGGGTGCGGACGAGTACAACAGAAGTGAGAACACAGGGCAGCTCCTAGGCCTAGAGACGGCCTGAAGGAACCCTTGGCTCCTCAGCGCACGAGTTCCCCCCCGGTGACTCAACAAAGGGCATTGGCAAAATGAATTGCAACCGAACAAGATGGGTCATTTTGTCTCTTGCTGGCCAGCCTGGGCAGGGCCGGGAGGTGGGCCGCCGAATCTTCCTTGCAACAAGTCGGCCAAGGTACGGCCGCCCGGCTGGGAGGGGGGGCTGGAGGGCTCGCGCTCCCACAGGATGTACGCAAAGGCGCCGTGGCCACGCCGAACGCCATGTCGGCGTACCTGGACGTGTCAGCGCACGGGGCCGCCGACACCACCGAGGGGGGGGCAGAGGACGTACCGGCCACAAGTACTCACCCATGGGGGCCCAACGTGGGTGGTGGGCAAGGGAAGCGAAGCGAAGGAGCAGGGCGTGGCGGCGGGTTACGTAACAGATGGCAGCGGATGCAGGAACGAAATGTTTGGTTATGCATGCCTGGTGGAAGGGGGACGCGCGTTAGATCCAGCGCCCAGGGTCCAGCGGCCCGCTTGCAGCTCCAAGCGCCAAGCTTCACGCGCTTCACGCGTCACGCGTCACGCGTCACGCCAATGAGCCGCTTGCAGAATTGAAATTGGGACAGGAAAGCTTATTCGCCCTCGTTCCTCCTCGGCAGCACACACTACCCCCCCCCGCCCCGCCCACGCCACCCGCCGCATGAGAAGCAACACAACGTTGTGTGCAATTCCACTGGCCACTCAGGAGTCGGCTCCTTGCAGCATCCTCCGCCACTCGCCCTGGTCCGCCCACCCCGCCCTGTCTGCCTGCGCCCTGCCGCCGCTTGCGCCCACCCCCATGCCGCCCCCCACCCTCCCCCCGCCACCTCCCCGCGCCAGCCCCACCGGCCCCGCTCCTGCGTCTCCTCCCCCGACGCCTTCGACTCCCTCCACGACTCCTCGCCGAGGCTGGCTACAAAGACACATGCATCCTCCCGCCCTCGCCCCAGGCAGATCGTGCCCAGGCGCACCCCCAGCCTCGCCTTCCTCGTCTCCCCTCCCGCCTCGCCCCCGCCGACCACGATCGGCCGCGCTGGGGGTGGTGGTGGCGCAAGCCCATCGCCGCCCCTCCCACACCCAATGGCCATCCCGCCACTGATGCGGATCCTCCGCCGGACACCGCCGTCGCAGCCGACACCAACGTCCAACCCAAGTATCGCTGCGCCGCCGTCAGGTTGCCCGCCTCGCCTCGCCTCCCCCCCATCGACCACAGCGCAGCGGCAGTCCTCATGCCCAGCATGACCCGTCCCGCCCCTCGTCCCCATGCGCTACCGAAGCGAGAGCGGGGGAGACGAAGTGCGTGAACTGCGCAAACGCCGTTCGGCGCACGAGGACGATCCCTGGGCCCAGGAGCCTAGCAGCCAAGTCGGATCGATACCGTGCCCCCCGCGGACGAGGAAGACGAGCCGCAAAGTCCGCGTCCCGCGTCTTACGGTCCCTCGCACCTCGACCTCCCCCTCGACCGACGGATCAAGCGCATCGGCCGGGACCTAGTCCCTGGGCATGCGAGCCGCAGTGCACAAGCACCGTCCACTTTCGCTCTCCTCGTCCGTCGGTACGACCTAGCCCCTCCGCGCCTGCATGCTCTTCTTGCCCCCGCGCCGCGGACCCGGTCTTGAGCTCACAAGCGGCCGTGGCGCTGCGCAACAGTACCGTCTCCGTCCCTTGCATTTGCAGCCGTACCATTCGGTGGAAGTGTTGCGGGCAACACTGGCCAATTGGCCTTTGGAAACCAACCCAACTCCGAACCCACCCCGAACCCGATCCTGCGTTTTCCCGTTACCTCCCACCCCTTCTTCTCTCTGGCTCATCTCCATCCCCATCCCGACTCTGACTGGGAATCCGACCCCACCTCCTCCTCTATGCTCTCTCCGCTGCCGCCAATGACCCAGCCAAGGTCGTTTCTCACCACGCCACACCCAACGCGGCCTCCTCGCGATCGCGGCCCCGTCCTTACGCCCCACTTCCCACCCCATCCCCCGCCCTATCCGCACCATGTCTTCCACCCCCCTTTGCACGCCAGTGCCCCACCCCTGCCGTCCCATCGCACCTCGGTCCATGCTGGGTTGGGCGCCAACCCCGCTCCCATTGTGGGCTTTTGTTTGATGCGAGCATTCACTGTTCCTTGTACCACCGTGTACCGTGTCGCACGGCACGGCTGGTGACATGCGGATGTGCTCTGTTACCGTTCCTTCCCTGTCCCTGTCCTTGTCCCTGTCCTGGTCCCGGCGCGTTTCCCCGGCCTTTTCCCACCCTTCTCCGCACAGACCCGCTACTCTCTTTTTGTTCTGCACGTGTTCATCATACCCATACTTACCCACTACTTCCCTTGTCTCTCTCGTTCCTTCCCCGCCGCCTGCCGCGGTCCTAATCCCACCTTCCTTAATTCTTCCTTTGTCCCCTCTGCCAACCACTGGCTAGTTTTACTTATTTTTGCCCCTGTGCCTTTGGTCTGCTCATGTGCGTAGTCCGTAGATTCGCTGGCGCGTAGCAACAAGGTGGGAGGTAGGGCGTCAGAGTGCGTTGTGCCGGGGGATCGGAGCGTACCATGGCATGCTATAGCCATGCGACGCCATGCGATGCCACGAGATGCCGTGCGATGCCACGAGATGCCGTGCGAGGTCATGCGATGGATGGCACTGCACTTACACCACAGCATTCTGTAAAGAGACCATGGAAAGACTATCCCACCCGTCCATTGCACAAACAATGCGATTCCGAGATAAATTGAGATGAAGGCATAGGGAAGCAACACCCAAGCAGAGCAGAAACAAGGGGAGCAAGGACAAGGGCAACGCTTCACTCAAACGTATTATGCGCGAGAACACGATCTTGGACGCCCACCCCAGCAACATGTACTTGTACATCCGGGGGAAGGGGGGGGGCGGCAGGAGAAAAACATGGTAGAAGCACGGGAACCGAACACGAGGCTCAAAACAGAGCAGGAGGAAGGAGATTCGGCGGCCTCCCAAGATGATAATTGCGAAGACCAAGACCGAGACCGAGACCGAGACCGAGACCCGAGCCAGCGGGGCAAGCGAGGAAACGCGAACAGGCGAGCAAGCGAGGAATCAATCCATCGTGCACAACAGATACGTGGTCTAGACGGTACGCGTTAGGCCGACCGCACCTTGAGCAGGAAACGGTTGTACGCCGCACGGTCATCAAACCGAATGCCTCATCGTCGTCCGAAGCATCGAGGTCGGAAGGCGAGGGCGCCGAGATGGAAGGACGCTTGGTTCCGCTCTGGGTCGCCGTCAAAGCTTGCTCGGCCACCGCTTGCGACGGCACCCACACACCTTCACCTCCGACGGGGCAGGAGCAACAGCAACGTTGATGTAAGGCATTGGGATCACGATGGGAAGACAGAGGGGCGTGCGGGGGCAGAAGAGCTTGGGATCAAGGGCGATAAGGAGAGAGGGGGGATACACGCCAAGGAGGGGGGGAAAGGCATGGCGGTATATATATACCCCCCGCTATCAGTAGCCCATGCAGTCGCACACGAAAGCGCTGGCCTGGCCGGGGCCCCAGACAATCAGCCGGGGCGGCCGGGGGGGACGACTGTCCCCGTGCGGCCAGGCTCGGATGACCGGTGACCGGTGACCGGTCGTGCCACCCGATCGGACCCAGCCAACGTCTGGCCAGCGCCAATCGCGCTGAGGCAGCTGAGCCGCTCGGGGCACCGGGCACTGGGGGCCCCACGCAGTATTCAACACTCCACACCCAACCCTACTCTCCCCGGTCGTCAGAGCAGGCGGGGGGGCAGCCAGCGGCTGCCCTGCTGCCTCGTCCCACCCGCTGCCGCTGCCCCGGCCCGTGTCCGGGCTGCCCCGGCTACGGCTCCGGCACCACCCGGGTGCCCCCGCTGGTCTTCCCATGCCGGTCGCGGGTGGGTACGGGGCAGGCCACTCGAGTACTCAAGTACTAACCCGCCCGGGTCGGCTTGGGAGAGAGATGACGATGAGACCTCGATGACCGAAAACCTGAGGTCCAGCGTGGGCAGCAACCCGCCAGGCTCAGGCTCAGGCCATGTTGCCTCCGTGGCGTGTGGTCCATGCACACCAGATGGCTGCCACTGCCGCTGTGGGCGCCAGTAAGCGCAGCGCTCAGAGAAGCTCCTGGCATCCGTCGCGCAGCGCTACGCTCCGATTCGGTTGGCCAGACCTCTCGGCTGCCGTGCCCCGCGCTCACTGTGTGTTGTAATCAACTTTTGTGGGCAATGGTAACCGATAACTCGATAACCGCAGTAACTGGAACGATCGATCCATTTGGTTGACATGCTAATGTTACAACGCAAAAATACCGTGGGGCTAGGCCATCGCTGTGAGCATGTGAGCGCTCAGGCTGAGCCCGCTGGGACAGGCGCCAGGTGGCAATACCATAGATGGTGCAGTGGCCTGGAAGGACACTCAGTCTGAGTACTGGGAGTACTCTCCAGCCTTAGCGCTTCCACAAGCTCTGGAAACGCGATCGGGTAGGGTCTGCTGCCCCCCACGGGCCGGGACAAAGCTTTCCCCATTTCCCTCACCGGCACCCTCTCCACACGCTAGGCCACCACACAATACGTGGGCCTTGGAAGTCTATCATAGGGCAGGCTAGGAGGGCCTAGGCCTGCGAGTGGCCAGCCCCGATGCATCTCATGCACATGCTTCATGCAGTATAGGGTGTTGCGCTGTGCGCGCCGCCACCATCTGTGTCATCGCTCAGCAGGGCCCACGCTGGCCCTTGGAAATGGGTACTGGGTGGCAACCGGCAACCCCAGCCTTATCAGAAGTTCGACAGGTGTGGAATTCCAGTGTGTGGATGCTGGGGTGGAGCTTATTGGAGGAGGGGGGAGGGCATCGATGATCGGTGACGTCATGGATGAATAGGATGCATGACAGATTCAGCCCTCCCTGGACCCCGAGCAGTGGGGGGCAGAGAGAGAGGACACACGAGGATGGTTGATGCATGATGGATGATGGCATGACGCCGTGACGCGTGACGCTTGACGTGGACGGTGCGACGCGGGAAGCTCAGAAAACAAGGTGGGCTGGGGTTGGTTCTCAGGTCGACAACGAACGTAGGAACGTACGTTACGCGTTATTACGAACCCAAACAGAAGTCCTGTGGCGCCAATAACCGATGGCGTGTGAAAATTCCATCGCATCTCTTGGAGTGTTTTAGATTAGTGACTTCTCGCAGCATACATTAGCGGGGGGATGATGACGTCACCCGCGTCCGGTTCCGGGGGGGGGGGAAATTGGCTCATATCACATGTCACTTGCATCACACGCTTCGCATGGGCACATGTTCTGCCTTGCCAAATGCATGTTGCATCACTCGCATCACTGTATCACGGTTATTCACTCACCACCTCCGCCGCACGGGGGCCGGGCTTCTTCGTCCTTCCCTCCTTGAGAAGTACCGGTGGCGAGACGAACCCCCCCAAAGAACGGTTCCAGCTGGTCGAGCGTTTGTGGCATGGCGCATAGGATTATTCGTTCGTGGTTTGCATTCACAGTAGCCAAACAACGTTTTAACCACCCACAACAGGGCGTATACATGTGGGTGGCAGAGAGAGGAGGAGCGTGTCGAGTCGAGGGCGGTGGTGGAAGCAAAAAGACACACAGGTTGGCGGCTGGAGGGCTCCACTGCGACCGATATCTGCGCTGACATCTTCCCCATGCTGCGTGCAAGAAGAGGGCCCTGAGCCACCGAAATTATGTGAGGGGCACAGGTGTGCGGCCTCATGCGGCTGACGCCCAAGTGAGGTCGACCACCGGCATTGCGATGTCTACATCGTCGGTATGCTCCTGGGTAGAGATGTGGTCTTTTGGATACCGTAATACTGAAAGAAGTGGTTGCAGAGATTAAAATGGAGTGAAGAAATACACTCTTTTGTGCATGGCTAATCGAAATTTCTGGTGCACAATCTTGTGGGCCTTGCCCACCTTGAATTCGTACGTAGTCCTCACATATCTATCCGGAACCTTGTTACCGGCATTTTCGATTAGCTATGTGGCATTGGCACTTGAGGGAAACACGCTGCCCGTATCTTCCAGCCACAAAGCAATACGCGCACACGCAAGCGCAGATCAAGCCGTCTCGCTCGCAATGACGGACGAATGATAGTATCGACTGAGGTGGGAAGGGTACAGAGGGGAGGCGACTGGTAGGTGCAATGGGGTTACGTTCAGGGGACTGTAGCAGGCCAATAAAAATCTATTACCGCCGGATGCACTGTTGAACTGGGCTCCACGACTCAAGTTGCACCTCCGCGTCTGCCTGTCATGTCACAATGTAGATGGGGCATGGGCGCTCCTTGAGGCAGGCCGAAAGCTGACCGTCAAGCCGCGGCTGTGCTCCAAAACCTAATCACTAACAGGCATTGCCACATCCTACCTTCGTCCAGACTGGTGGAGTAGATCGGGCGTGGACTCACCAGAGAGTGCTCATCGCTCATCGCTCATTCACTCGACCCCGCCTCCGCAAGTCTCTTACAACTGGGGGCGTGGTACTCAGTTTGAGCTCAAATAGTAGCCAACATGCACAACATGGTAACATATCTGGTACTCTCCAAATGCCGGGTGATCGGAGAGGGGGCTCAGCCGGTCGCATGCCTCGTTCAGGACACTGGGCATTAACAGGGAGTGTCCATCTTCCTCATTCACCATTTCCCTACTCATACCTACAAGAACCGGAGGTAGGATGGGGACAGTACGGCGGCTGGTGGCAGTCAGCGGCAGCCATAGTAGCCACGAACCTGGATCCAGCTTCAGGAGCGACCAGGGAGGCGCGCTTGAGCCCGATGGCTTCCAGCAGCGAGAATGGGGCGTGGTTGGGAGCCGAAGAAGGAAATTGGTGATCGTAACGTTGGCACGAAGGCTGGAAAAAGATTCCTGACTCACCATTGCAGCCCCTCCCCCCCCCCCCCCCTTCATCGCGAGCTGAGCTCAAAAGAGTTCTTCCCGCGGTTCTTGGGACAGGGCAGGATTTGATATGCCCTGCCACACACAGGTCCACTGCGGATGCATGGCCCATTACGCATCGGGAGCAGACCGCTCCTTGGGATCAGGCCGTTCCTCGTGCTCCGACTGGCGGTCTGCTCGGCCGGTTGGGAGCGTAAGCGTCGCCTGGCTAGCTCAGACTGACTCATGCGCATCTTGCCATTGGACGGCAGCTCACCGCGGCTGTACAGCACCTCTCGCCTTTCCAGTGCATTTTCCACCTTGGCCATCCAGTCCTGGGCATAGGTGCGCCCGTCCATGCGAGGCTTACGTCCTGCCGACGCGTCGGTCGTCGGCCCGATCCGACCGCCCTGGCCACGCAGATGTGGAAAAACAGGCTTGGGCTCCGAAGCTGGCACTGTCTCTCCTACCGGGACAGTGGGCGTGAAGAGAATGCGGGACCGCGTCGTCGAAGGTTCCCCGGTCGTAGCGCGACGTTGGGAAAAGGGTCGCATACTGGGACGGCCATCCATACCTAGGGTCAAGCCAACCAAGCACACACAGTCAGTATACCAAGGCGGCATCCAGGGCGGCAGGGGAGGACGCCCAACGCACCACGTGTACACTCCAGTAGAATCTCAGTCCCGAGTAACCGCGTCCACTGGCCCTGGTACACTACCTCGCCCCGCTGCAGCCAGGGGGTGGCGGTGTGCAAGCCAGTCACCGCACACTGACTCGACTCCCCTGCACCCGCACCCACATGACCAGCAGGATCGCTATGCTCTTGTCCCCACCGCCCGAGGTCGAGCGTGACCAGCTCCTCGTCCTCCGAGTACTCCCACTCGGACCCGGAGCTTTCCTCGGCCGCTGGCGAGGAGGCGGCAGAAGGCGCAGCAGAATGCGGGCGCGCACGGCGGAAGGAAGGGACGAGGCGGTAGGAGCTGTCGAGCGGCAGGCCAGAGGGGCCGTGGCGGCCATGGTGGGATGCGGGCGGGGGTTACAGCGCTGGCCACTGGACCACAACTCACTGCCACCCCGCGCTTCACGCTACGCTACGCGCCTCGGCAGGGCGGAACAGCAGGCGGCGGAAGTCTGACTCGGCTCGACAGCAACCAGCGGTTCTGCGGCAATGTTTCAATCTGTCCGCCTGGCCGCCAAGAGCAGCGGCTGCGCCCCCCATCGACCATCGCACCTCGACGGCGGCGGGCCAACACACCACGGAGCTTGGTTGAACGTTGACCACCACCCATGTCGTCTGCCCACGGCCTACGTGGGACCCCGCCGCGGCGGCGAAGCCGTGTTTGGAAGCCGCGTAACCCACAGACACTCGCCGCCCATACTGTTCTCAAGCTCCGCCGCGACACGGCCCCGCACGACCGCAGCGACTTGAAGCGGGAGCTGGAGCGCGCCGAGCGCACCGCCCGCAACCAGCGCCGTCTTGACAAGGGCTTGGCTCCCGAGCCTGAGCCTGAGCCGGAAGCCGATCAGGCCGATGACGAACCTGAGGCCAAGCGCAGGAGGTTGATTCAAGCTGCTCTCCAGGCGGACGCGGAGAGCGAAGACGAGAGGAGGAAGCGTCCCAGCCCGACCAGGGTAGGGCAAGGATAAGGGCAAGGGCAAGGCACGCGCTTCTGACGCAGCGTCCGACTCGGCTTCCGGATCCGAGTCCGAATCCGAGTCCGAGTCCGAGTCCGAGAGGAGTCGGACGAGGAGGAAGACGAAGATGATACGGCGGCATTATTGGCCGAGTTGGAGAAGATCAAGAAGGAGCGTGCTGAGGAGAAAGCGCGCCTCGAACGGGACGCAGCGGCCCAAGCGGAGAGCGAGCGGGAAGATGAGATTGCACGGGGCAATCCGTTGTTGAATTTGGAGCAGGCTGTGGGGGCGGGCGGATTTGGGGTCAAGCGCAGGTGGGATGATGGTACGTCCTACTACGTTTGGGTGGCGTGGGGCGTGGCAGACCACAGGAAAGCTAACGTGCAGCAGATGTCATTTTCAAGAACCAGGCCGCCGGGGTGGACAAGCGGGACAAGAGCAGCTACATCAACGACATGACGCGTACGTTCTTTTCTTCTTTCTTTTTTCGCCTGAACGCGAGTGGGTGGGCGGATACTGACTACCTCCCCCCTTCTTGTAGGCACCGAGTTCCACAAGAAATTCCTCTACGTGCGTACTCTTCTTCTTTTCTTTACGTGCAACATCAAAGGAACTAACACTCCCATCTACTCCACAGCGCTTCATCAAATAATGTCATGTTCCTGCTCTTTCCTTGGTGCATTTGTCAATGTCGGCGATAGCTTTACTGGGTAGCCGCTTGCGAGATTGTAGAGCGCCACTTGCGCTGGCTCGCAATCATATCGATAAAGACATCAAACTTGGCCTGGAGAAGCTTGGCCCCGTGCAGGTCAAGCTGCGGGTAGAGGAACTCGCCTTTGGGTGTCATGTCCCGCATAAGGTTCCAGAGGTGCTCCCTCCACTGGCCCGCAGCGGCTTGCGCATCCGCTTGGGAGGCGATGGTCACCTTGCTGGCCACTTGGTCGGCGGCAAACTTGCCCAGGATGGCAGAGCCGGCGACAACAGCACCCCCCGCTGAAGGTGGCAAATGCACAGGTACATTGCAGATATCGGCAATGAGCTGCATAAACGTCTTATTCTTGCATTGCCCGCCTGACATGTAGATCTCACGAATGGAATGACCCGCCTTGTTCATCTCGCCAATAATCTGCCTCATTTGGAGTGCGATGCCCTCGAGCGTGGCAAAGTACTTGAGTGCCAAGTCTTTCACGCCTGCATCCAGCCGCTGACCAACGATCATCCCGCGCATCGTCGTGTCAGCCAGAGGCGAGCGGTTTCCATGAAAGTCGGGGTAGATCATCAGGTCCTTGGTGAGGTGCGAGAGGGAAGGGACCTTGGTTTCCGCTTGGAGTTGGTGAAGGTACGCGTCAAGATAGACAAATAGGTTTTGGCCCTTTTCCTTGGCAGCCGCCTTGACTGTGGCAATGGCCGGGTGGGTGTTGAGGACGAAATCGATGAGCTGGCCGGTTGACGACTGCCCTCCCTCATTCATCCACAAGTCGGGGAAGATGGCGTTCTTGTACGGTCCCCAAACGCCTGGGACGAGGATCCCATCTTGGCTTTGGACAAGTAACACGTCGACGTACCTGCGATCGCGGCCAGTCGGTGGCCCGAGTGAGCCAGATCGACCGTCGTGTTGTGACCCGCTTTGGCATTGGTCGCACTCGCCGCTACCGTCCCGACCCACCCGGCATACGCATCAATCACCGCCGAGCCAACGGGTGTACCCGGGAGCAGACCGAGGTCCGACGCGGCTTGGGCGGTGAGACCGTGGCCGACAGGCTGACCGGCCGTGAGCACGAGCCCGCCTGGCCGGGGATCCCGCCAAGCTGGCGGAATTGCGTGTCGACCATCTCTTGCAGTCCGATCTGTGAGAAAAAGGAAGGCTGCCAGCCGAGGGTGCTGCCAGCAACGCCGGGGGGGACGTAGGAGCATTTGCACACCAAGGAGCAGTTGCTGCGCGCCTTGCTGCCGGTGGCCTTGTACGTGAGCCAATCGGGCAAATCGTAAAACTCGCATTGGGCAAACACATCGACCGGCATGTGTTCTTGAGCCAGAGCACCTTGGGAATCTCCATCTCGAGCGACATGGTTTTTCCGACATAGTCCAGCACCAGATTTCCTGTCCCGTTAATCGTCTTGGCCTCTTGCTCGGCCCGGTGGTCGGCCCACAGGATGACGTTGCGCTCACCCAGACCAAAGCCGGTGGCGGGGGTGATGCTTTGGGCCTGGCCGTTACGCTCGACGGCGAGCGAACAGGTGGCGTCAAAGCCCACGCCTTTGATCTGGGCCGGATCGAGCTTGGCGAGCGCAAGCGCTTCCTTGACGCGCGGGAAATGCAGGTCCAAATGTTGAGGGTGCTCTGTTCAAAGATGTGGGCGTCGTCAGGGCAACGGTAGGTGATGGTTTCCTGGGTGCTCTCGCCGAAGACGTGGCCAGTGGCGTCGAGCACAGCGGCACGGGCACTGCCGGTGCCAACGTCAACACCAATGTAATAAGCCATAGTGGGTGGGGGGGGTGATGGGGAGGAAGAGAAGATGGACAGGCAGAAGAAAGAGCAAGAAAGGGGCTGGGCGGAGGCCAGTACTGAGTATATAATGGAGCAGGCGATCGGGCAGAGACCGGGAGAAGCGCAGCGCGCGTGGTGCGGATGGGGCGGTGCAAACGCAGAGAACAGACGTTGGAGAATCCGCCGCGGGAAGATGGGCTTCCCCACGGGGCGAGTTGTTTCGGGCGGGGGGTGTGGCGTGGCAGAGACAGCCGTTCGGGGCTTGGGGGCGGGCTGGGTGGGTGCGGCACGCCAGGGCAGCCCGGCGACCGGTGACGCCTGCCTCGCCACCCACCGCTTCCGACGCGACGAGCCCGACAGACAAGAGCTGGCCAGGGCAGGCACGAGCACGCACTGACACGCACTGACCCCCCCGTGCCCCGCGACACGTTGCCACCCTCGGCCGCCTCGGCGCGAAGCTTGCCATCCAGGGCCGAATTCAGAATCTCACCAGCGGAAAAACAATCCGCCCGCCGCGCCGCCTTCAATGTTCAAGCGCTTAGCCTGCCCACCATCCCCCTCCCTGAGGCCGGAGGGATGCGCTGCTGCTGGCGCTGGCCAAGCGCTGGCTCCCTCGCTGGGTCCCGCCTCGCGCTGCCGAAGGCCACATGCGCAGGCGCTCTGTCCCCGTCCCCTTGCTGAGATGCCTTCGACGCAGTGGGTGGCATATGCTGGCCTGCCCTCTGCTGCCCCGAGTTTGGGTGGCTGACTGAGAGCCACCTCTCCCCCACCACGCCCGCCTCTGCCTCGCTCGCCCCGTCATGCACGCCGTCATGTCATCCATCCATCCTGCCCACCGCCTTCGGCGATGGCCACATCCTATTTTGGAATGCATCGCCCAGACATGTGTGCGCTGTCGCCTCTCTCGCTCGTCCGCCCTAGTCCCTCCTCTCTTGGGCCCAGTTTGCTACAGACTTGGTTATATATACAACCGTTCCCCCCCCTCTGCTGTTGACACCACTGGCTGCTGCTGTATAGCGCACCATGCAGGCCCCTACGTTCCCACCTCAAGCTCCCACGATGCCCATTCGAGTGTGGACAAGTACACCGCTTCCTCGCAGCCGGCGTGCCCTCTTCAACTCCCTGCCCGAAGACGACGATGACCTCCACGACCCCCACAAGGACGTCCAGAGTTCCGTAGCGGACACGCGCGGCATACTCAACGTTTTGGCAACGGGCCTTCTGTTGCTCAGCCTGTTGATGCTCTTTGCTGGCTACCCCATCCTCACCGCGCCGTCTCACGGGCCCAACCTACAGCACCTCAACAGTACAGGTCAAGTGGCTGACTTGCCCTTGCCCTCGCTCATCGACCCCGATACGCCCGCCAACGCGCACACCTGGACGTCCCAGGCAACGGGACAGACGATGAAGCTCGTCTTTTCCGACGAGTTTGAAAAGGAGGGACGGACGTTTTGGCCGGGCGACGACCCATTTTGGGAAGCGGTGGATATTTACTATGGCGCTACGAACGACTACGAATGGTATGCCCCGAGGCTGTCAACACGACCGGGGTGCGCTCCAGCTCACCATGGTCCAGAAACCAAACCACAACCTCAACTTCCAATCGGGCATGCTTCAGAGCTGGAACAAGTTCTGCTTCCAAGGCGGGTACCTGGAGATGAACGTCAAGCTCCCAGGCACCCAGGAGCAGCGCGGCTTCTGGCCTGGGCTGTGGACGATGGGCAATCTAGGTAGACCGGGCTACCTCGGTTCGACCGATGGAATGTGGCCGTACGTAACCCTCTCTCACCCCCCAGCCCCCACCCCCGCTCCACCTTGGTTTTGGGTCCTGCTGCACCCCCATGCCTCGTCCAAGGAGAGAACACTGACGATTTCAAACCCCACGCGGATATCTATATGCAGATACTCGTACCAAGCGTGCGACTGGGGCACCTTGCCCAACCAGACTAACCCCGAGGGTACTGCGCCCGAGCAGACCATCCACGCCCATGGCACCTACTCGTACCAGGATGACTACAAGCTCTCCTTCCTGCCTGGCCAACGGGTTTCTTCCTGTACCTGCCCCGGGGAGGATCATCCAGGCCCCGACGTAACCGTTGGTCGCTCTGCCCCCGAGATTGATCTGGTAGAAGCTCAGAATGCCCAGAAGATCGGTATGGCTTCCCAAAGTTTACAGGTGCGTGGAGAGTCCGTATTAACGCGCGCATGCTTGCGTGTATATGCTGCGGGGTCACTATGCGCTCGAAAAGGTAGCGAGGACTGACGCGCATGCACCATCATCAATCAGGTGGGACCGTACGATGCCAACTATACCTGGGGCTTTGATCAGGCGCAATTTTTCAACGGTGGCAAACGCAACAGCTACACCGGCTCGGTGTACCAAGAAGCGATCAGTGGAACACAGCAGATCCCAGCCGAAGCCTACATCCAAGCCCCGGGTCCCGCTTGTCTCTTTTGGGGTGGAGATTGAGCCCGACTACACCAAGGACGGTAACGGTCGCATTACATGGTACCTGGACGGCAAACGATCTTGGTCGGCTCCGAGCTCGGCCAGGGCCCAACCAATACACCAACGTTTCTCAGCGCATCGTGCCTACCGAGCCCATGTCCATCGTGATGAACTTGGGCCTCTCGTCCGGCTTCCAGGGCGTCTACTGGAACGAAATCAAGTTCCCGGCTGTGCTTCAAGTGGACTCGGTCCGGCTCTACCAACAGGAGGGCGAGATGCGGGTCAGTTGTGATCCACCGGACCATCCAACCAAACAGTACATTGACAACGTACGTCTTGCCCCCATCCCGTCCGCTTCTGTTCGCTTCTGGTTTTCCTTTGGGCAGAAATACTAACTAGACGGACGGTTCAGCACCTGGACCTGTACCTGAATCCCAACCACACTAGTTTCCCCAGTACCCAGTTCCCATGGCCCAAGAACCGGCTGAAGGACACGTGCTAGTCAACCGTACGCCTTTCCCTATCCTGACAATCCACACAAAGTCCCAGAGAGAAAAAGAGAGAGAGAGAGACAGAGGCAGGCACAGATTGGAATTACATCTCGCTACGCCTTGGGGGCCTTGGGCTTGGCCGGGGCCAACTCTGGAAGGGTGGGAAGGACAAATCCAAGATCTTGTTGTTTGTGCACCGTCGTCTTGGGCGGAACTGGCGTCGGGTCAATCTTCCTCGTTGCATCCATAAACTGCTTGACCAGCTCGTCCGACACGTTCTTCTTGCGCTCCTGGAACGTGCGCACAACGTGCTGCAACGTGGCAATGGCCAGTTTCTTCAGTTCGCCCGTCAAGAGTTGGCCAGAACGGTACTCGGCAGCGAGCTTCTCCATTGCAGCATCATCGTCCACGAAGAACAACATGTACTGGTACGACACGTCCACGTCCGGGTTGCCCCCCAACCGACGCTGCTCTTCCAACGTCTCTTGGCCTCCGGAAAAGCCATGTTGTTGATTTTGTTTTTGATCTGGTTGGCCGTCTCGTGCATGTAGATCGAGCTCAGCTCGTCCGAGGCCGACATCTTCGTCTGCGGGCCCTGGAGCGCAGGGAAGAACTTGGAGTGAACCAGGGAGGGCTTGGGGTATTTGAGCTTCGTCGCCGCATCCCGCGTTTGACGGAAGTAAGGGTCTTGGTCAATCGCACATGGAATCAAGCATGGCACCGTATGGTCTTCCCCAAAGATCTGGGGGAAGGAGTTGGAGAAAGAAGGGGCGGCCTGGATGGAAACAAAATGGAACTTGCCAATGTTGTCCGAGTCGGTAAATCCAAACGTGCCTTTCGCCTGGTTGGCGGTGATGGTGCGGGCGATGCGCACGACATTGTGGTAAAAGGCGCCGCTAGGCAAGACAACGGAAAAAGAAAAGGAACGGAAAGGAAAAGAAAGGTGTTAGTGATGAATTGCTTGGACTGCGAGACAGAGGACCTACCCAACATGGTCAAAGTCGTTGAAAATGAACGTCTTGCTCAGATCAAAGCCACAGGCAATAATGTCGCGCGCATTCTCAAACGCAAACTGGCGGACTTGGTCGAGCTTGAGCTTGGGCTTGAAGAGGAATTTTCGTCGTCGGTCAGCTGGATAACCAGCGGGCAGGCAAATACATCCTGGAGCCACTTGGTGAACATAAAGGGGATCAGGTGACCGAGATGCATCGAGGTGCTCGAGGGCCCGCGGCCCGTGTAGAGATAGAAGGGCTTGCCCTGCTCGAAGCGCGTCAGGATTTGGTCCAGCTCGCGGTGAGAAGAAGGTGCCGCGGCGCAGGAGCGGGTGGGGACGCCAGCCAGTCACAGCCTCAAGCGCTGGAGAAGTTCGGGGGTGATGGGGCGGGTGCCAAACTCCTTGATGAGCTTGTCGTAGTCGACAGCCTGCGGCTTGCCGTCCACCACGGCGCCTTCGACCTCCCACGGGGTGACGCGCTGGGCATGGGGCGCTTCGACCTTGACGGCGTCCCCTTCCAGGCCGGGGACGGCGTGGGGGCCGCGAGGGAGGCGCGGCGAGCTTGGCGGCAACTTGGTCGGCGCTCATGGGGGGAGGAAGGCGGCGGGGGGCGGTGCGGGCCGGGGTGCTGCCCTTGGAGGGTGGGGGGGCGGGGCGGGGCGGAAGAGGCGGGGTATTCCGCGCCGCAGCAGCGGGCGACATTTCATGCGACTGGGCACGCAGTAGAGGCTGCGTATCAGATAACTGGCTAGCTAGGATGCCTAGTAACTTGTACCGAGTAACTACTAGCCCCCTCCGGCAGCCCGCTAACTCCGCCGGGTGGCTACACACCGAGGCTGTATTGGGCCCAGTGGGCGTCAGACGCCCCCCCCCCACCACCGCCTCCCTCCATGGCCCACACGCCCACCCCGCCCTCGGAGCCCACGCGCAAGCGCCGCCGCCGCGCGCAGCTGTCGTGCGATCTGTGCAAGACCTCCAAGCTCAAGTGCGACCGCCGCGCGCCCGTCTGCTCCTCCTGCCTCGCCCACGGCCGCCCCCCCAGCCAGTGCACCATTGCCGGCGTGCCCCTCGCCCAGATCCGCAGCGGCGACCCCCCCGCCCCCACAGCCACCACCACCACCACGGCTGCTGCGGACCCCGCGGCCACACGGCCCCCGCCAGCCCTTGTCCCTGTCCCACCACCGGCGCCGCTCCTGCGCCTCCCGTGCCCGCCCCCACGGGCCAGGACACTTTTACCCGCTCCCTTCTCACCCTCCAACCACGCGAGACACACCCCTTCCCAAGCCCTATCCTCGCTTCGCTCCTCCCTCTGTTTGCGCCACCCCCGACCCATGGAGCCACCTGGCCGCCGAGGCGCGTGCCCTGCTTCCCAGCACCATCGATCAGATGCTGCACGTGCTCCGGATGCACTGGGACCAGGTCGCGGTTGCTTCCCCCTGGTACGACCCCGTCGACATGGAGGAGCGTGCCAAGGCTCTGTATGCGCTGCCTCCGCTTGCCCCCAACGAGGTCTATCTCGCCACACGCCACGGATTGACCCTTCCGTTGCTCGCGTTTCTGTGTGCGGCCACCGCCACCGTCTACCACCTCGCCGCTCCTTCCCTCCTGCTCATCTGGGGCGTGATCGCAGCCCGGTCGGAAACACATGCGGAAGCAAGCAAGCTTACCGCCATTGCCCGTATCTGCTTTCAGGAGAGCATCCTTCAGGCCGAGCGCGCAGCGTGCCCGATGCACCATTGTCCCAGTATTCAACTCGCCATCCAGGCCGGCCTGGCCATCTTGACCGCCAGCCTATGTGTTGCGATTCCGCCCGGATGCATGGGTGTGCTGGACACATGCATCCGTGCCGCCCGTCAAGCACGCATGGACCGCCTCGGTCCCGTCAAAGACCTCAAACCCGAACTGTACATCTCGGCTGCCATCTGGGCCATGGTACTGTGGTTCGACTGGCGCGCGGCGCCGTACCAGGGCTGCTACATGGTCTACCCTGGTACCTTCACCACCTCGTGGCAGGGCGTCTCCCACGCCCAGCTCGCAGAGGTAGCGCCGCACCTGGTCGCCTTTGGCGTGTGGCCGTTACTTCTGAATGCGGCCCAACAGGCTCGCCAACTCTGTGAGCTGGGACTGCACGATGCGTCGGAGCGGGCCGGAGTGACGCCCGAGCAACTACGCCAGGCCGACACGGCGTTAACTACGCTGTTGGTAGAGCGTGGAGACCTGCTCAGCCCCGAAGTACCCTTGGCAGTGAAAAGTGATGCAGCCAAACGTTTGTTAACCACCTACCCATTCATCGGGCTGCAGGGCACCATGCTCACCGCCCTGCTCCGTTCGGTTCAGTGAGTTTGCACATGCCATACGCTTTGGTCGGCGGGTTGGGTCCCGGGGTGGAGGAGGCGCAAGCCGTGGTGCGCCTTGGTGTCGAGTGCAGTCACGCAGGCCAAGTCTTGCATCGTACCTGGACGTTTCGCCATGCTGTGTTCAATGCGGGCCTGATGCTCGTGTTGGACCTCCTGCTGCGGCCTCAAGGCGCAACATTGGTAACGAGTGCGATTGAGGTGCTGCAAGACGGGCGGCGGGGAAGCGAACAGGAGATTCCATGGGAAGAACAAGGCTCCTTGTCGGGCGAACGACTGGAACAATTGCTCTCCCTCGCGTTGCGCCGCCAACAGCAATCGGGCGACGGCTCGAGCGCGCTGGACGAGTACATGCAAGCCTACAGTACCAACCTCATGGGCCGGCGACGAGAGCAGCTGGCCAAGCTAAGGCACAGGCCACTGCAATGGAAAGTCCACCTGAGGTACCCCCACTCGACCTCACTACCCTCTTCGACTTGGGAGAAGACCCTGCCTTGACGTTGGAAGCCCTGTTGGCCGACCCGTTCCTGACGGGCCCCTCCATACTATGAGAGCAGACTGGACTACTTTGACTAGCAAGCGCACTTTCCTATGGAGGCAGGAGCGCCGGTTTGTACCCTACATAGAACCATCCCCACTTATATCGATAAACACCATCTATGCGTCGGTGTCACCATGACGCAAGTGTCGTTGCCAGTCGAGGAGAAACAGATGCATATGTAACGTGTACCTTACGCCTTGCGCTTCGCCTTCTTCTCACGCCGCTTACGCGCAATGATGCTGCCGGGTCCACGATCCTTCTTGGCATTCTTCACGTACCCATCCGCCTTGGCTGCAAACTTTCCCCATTCCCGTGCCTCACGTACGTGGGTCGAATTGGGGTCGCGCGCCTTGCGTGCGTTGCCGGCCTTGAGCTGCAGCGTACGTTCCCGGCGTTTGCGCGTGATGGTAGCGTTTTCCAAAGCAAACTCGACCAGCAACCGCCCGCCTCGCTCGGACGTGTCAAGCTCCTTCAACCGTGCTTCGATCCGCTTCAACAACAGTTCCGTCTCCTCGCGTTTGGCCGGAGAAACATGCTTGAGCTCAGCGGTAAGATGCTTCCGGGTGCCCTGCAGTTCGGTACGGTGCAGCTTGACCAGCGTCGGCACGCCTCGGGCCAGGCGTTGAGGTACCGCAGCACTTTCAGTGCCATCGGCAACGATGGCAGTTCCACAAACCCGTACCCTTGGGAACGGCCCAGGCCACGCGACGCAAACAGCTGGTCCAACCGGTCCTTTTGCCGGATGATCCGGGCGTGACACCCTTGACGGTACGTGGCCCGGGTCGTATCCCTTGGCCTCTGCCTCGGCGGGAGGAAGGGGCACGGGTACCGTCCTTGACCTCCTGGTCAAACGCACGCAGCGCCAACGACGCGAGTCGACGCAGCTCTACATCCCCTACCCACAGAGGCAGCCGCCGGACCGACAGTCGCGTCGGCGAAACATACAGCGCAGCATTGGCCGAAAGTTGTTGCTTGCGCAACCCAAACGACGCCATGCGGACTTCCGCATCTTTCTCCCCAACTCAGACGCCAGTGGGGAATGGGCAAACGGTACCCCTTCCCGCAACAAGTGGGTGTTCCTCTTATCCGTCTTGGCCCGCGCTGCCACCCGATCGGCAGCAATCGCCGCTGCATCCCCTCGCTCCATGGCGGGGACAACCACAAGAACACGGCCCTGCAGCGTCAGCGGCGCTGCCATGGCGACCCCGCATCGGCAGTCAAGACAGAAGAGTAGTGTTGGCCTTCCGCCTTGGTCTCCGATGTGGCGGCTTCCTTGCTGACGCGTTTCGCCAGCGCCAGACAGGCATCCGCATGATCTTGTCCCAGAATGAGACAAAGCCCGTGCCCCGCGGCGTCTTGTCACTACCCATCACCAGCCGCGCATACCGCATCGGACCAAACCCACGGAAGAGAGCAGCAAACTCTGCCTCGGTAGCACTAAAGGGGATGTTACGGACAAAGAGGGTGGTGCCCTCCTCAGGGGGTGGGGGCGGCTCTTCTCCCCTCCTTCGCGGGAAGACTTGGCGTCCTTGGCACCTTCCGCCTCATCCTCTCCGTCAGAGGTGGGGGACCGTAGCCTGGTCCTTGGTCTTCTCGTACTCGTCCTTCCCCACGGCAAACTGCACAGTCACCGTGCGGCCGGATGGGCATGCTGCAACACCACATCCCGTGCCTTCTTGGCTTTGCGCCGCACCACACCCAGACCCGAGTTCTTGGCCGCCTGCAGTGCCACGCGCTCCGCCTCCCCATGCCGCATCTCGGTCTCGTTCAGACTCAGCGCACGTTCCGCATCCGCGTACGACACAAACCACACAAACCCGAACCCACGACCACGGGTTGTTGTCGCGGCAGGCTTCGCAGTCGCAGCAGCCGCTGGCCTTGGAGGACGAAGAGGATGTGTCCGACTCGGCATCGGACGCAGCGTTGCTTCTCCTCTTCTCTGCCTCGGATTCCTCATCGTCATCGTCACCATCCGAGTCCGAGTCCTCGTCATCGTCAGATGCCGTCTCTTCTTCCTCTTCTGACGATGCTCCCTCCGAAGCAGATGACGCCTCCTCGTCCTCCTCCACTCCACTCATCGCATCTTCCTCCGTCTCCGTGGTAGTCGCGGCGTGTGCGCCCCGAGGCCGCTTGTGGACCCGCACCTTCTTTTCCGTCTGGGGTACATCCACTTCATACAACGGTCCAAACGGCAAAAAGTACGCCTTCAAGTCTTCCGGTGATCTGGGCAAGCGAGTCAGTTCCGATCCCTTCTCCTCCGTAGCAGTAAACTAGAACTAGAACTAGAATTAGAACGGGGACATACATCAAAGGGCAAGTTGCGCACAATCAGCCGATTGCGCCGTTCGATCCGTCCGTTGGCAAAGGCTCCGCCCGAGGCATGCGAAAGCAGTTCCATTCCATCGAGTGGACCTTGCCCCGGGACGCGCAACGACGAATGGGGCAAGTTGAGAACCGCAATGGCGTCCAACAAGGAAGCAGCCTTGGTCTGAGCAGCGGCCGCTTCGCGTCGAGCGCGTGTCTCGGGATTGGTAATCGTCTTCTCCAACCGCGACCGCGCATCGACCCGAGCTTTGAGGTGGGCACGCAGCGTGGCAGACTTGTAGATATGGCCATCGAGCTTGGGCACAGCAAGTTGTGCATGGTTCGGCGTACGGAACAGCACATGCGCCGTATTCACGTCCGCGCCTGGGGCAGGGTAGAACACTTCCTCCACATCCCCTAGCTTACGCACCCGCTTGTACAGTTGTTTCGTGTCGGGCTGAGGGCTGCAGCGCGCAAGGCCAGTGACAACCAGGGTACGTTGAGCAAGTGCACGATCTTCCTTAGACACGTGGGCAGAGGCAGAGGTAGAGGCAGACGCGGATGCGGATGCGGGCCTAGCGGCCTTGGTCGTCGCCGGCGAGGTAGATGGGATGGCAGAGACAGAGACAGGGTCAGCGACAGGTGCAGGCCCCAAGGCGGGCACCACTTTTTTGTCCTGCTTCGGTGTCGGGACGGACGCTGCGGCCGAATCAGGGCGAACCGAGGTGAGCTTGGCTTTCTTGCTGTCTGCCTCGAGGGGGTCGGCGGGACGTTTGCGGTCGGTGGGGGGTTCGCGTGTACGTGCGAGCTCGATACGAATCGGGCGAGGGGCACCCTCAATACCAGGAATGGGCTTGTTTCCAAGCTCCTCCACGGCCCGCTCCGCATCGTCAGCCAAGGCATACTGGACATAGGCCACACCCTTGGACTTGTGCGACTCCTTGTCGGTCACGACAAACGCTTTGCGCAGAGGGCCAATGTCACCAAAGTATTCGTTGAGCGTGTCGGTGGTGACGCTGTACGGAAGACGCGAGACGAACAGCATCTTGCCCCCGCGGATCTTGGGCGGAGGATCGGAGGCAGAGGCCATGGCGAGCACAGGGATCCGGGTGGTGGTGGTGGGGCAGCCTACGCAACTCCAACACCCGCCCGCCCAGCCGCAGTCCAGGCCCAGGCGGCGGCCCCGAAAAATTGCCCAAAAAATTGGCGGGGAGCGGAATGGGGCTCAGGGCCATTTCCGCCCGGGGATGAAACTTTGAAACTACGGCTACCCCGCAAGATCACCAGTTAACAATCATCCATTCATCTATGCCCCACTCTAGCACCAACGAAGATTCGGTCTCGCGACTACGCAAAACAGCAACAGCCGAAGTCTGCTCGTAGCTCTTGCGTGCCATCTGCCATCTCTGGCTGCTGTCGGTGCTGCTGCTGTTGCTAGCTAGGTTAGAACCCATCGAGCTCACACGTGCTCATCTATCCAGCCCCATCATTGACATCATCTCCATATCATGCTCGGCGGGCCGGCTTTGGCACGAAGATAGAAAGGCAGGGAGTTCCAAGATCAAATCCCATACCGTTTTTGCAGCCGACGAACAACGCGAACGGGCAGATGGGCAAGAAGCTCGGGCCAAGCTTGTCTGCTCCCACTTGGTCCGGTAGTCCAGCAAGAGCGAGGCGAACATCTGGTTCAGTTCGTGCGACGGGGTGGACACTGGGCAATAGCCAAGGCCAACACGGCAAATGTCAAGGGGGTCTGAATCGCAGTCGGGTTGTGCTGGACCATGCGGCAAAAGCCGCGGAAGCCCGAATCTTTTTCTTCTGTATCCTTCACGTCCCACATGGCCGTGCACCAGGGCAGAGCAAAGGTGCCGAGGTACGCGGCTACCTCCTCGGGCGCGACCAGGCCCAGTCGGCCCAGTGCCACCGCCGCGTTTTCCGCTAGGGGCGACTGGATTTAGGATGAGTAGCACGGGCATCAAGTGGTCCCGCATGGTGGGCACCCACTGCTGCAGCCCAGGATCCGGCCCGAGTTGCAGTGCGATTTCCCCCAGGGCCCAAGCTGCGTTGTTGCACACGCTCACATTCGGGCCCTTGGGACTGTCCTCGATCTGGGCAATCAAGTAGGGCAGCAAAGGGGGGAGCACAGGGCGCAGATGGGCAAAAGAAAAGATAGCTAGGTCCCCTAGGAAGGCAAATGCCGATTGCCTCACTTCGCTCTCCCGCACTCGCAAACAGCGTCAAAAGCGGCAAGATGGACGATGCCATGGCCTGGACCAAAGGTTGTGCTCGCCCTTGAAGACCCTGCATCAGCCCCGACAACAGATCCAGCGCATCCACCACTAGTCTTGCTTCGGGCCAGGTGGATGGCGTACCTCGCCCCCACACCTCGTACCGCATCAGCGACTCAGACAGCACCACGCACCGCTGGAACACCGCTGGCGCATACGGCTGGAACCTGGTTTCCATCACGATGGCCACAGACGACAAGAATTCCAGCAGGGGTGGGAGCCCCGGGTCGTCGTTCGCAAGTGCCGCCCATCGTGCCATGAGGGCGGCAAGAGGAGCTGGGCATACTCGGCCTCGCACAGACTATCTCCCACAGCGTCCACGACCGCGCCCAGAGCGTCGTAGACGGCCAGCATGCTGTCCCTCTGGTTGTGGAACTGCTGGTATGCCTGCATCAGGTTTCCCAGCACCATGGGCAGAAACGGCACCAGTTCCGTCCCTGCATCTTCGGCCAACGTGGCCACTGCGCTGCACCCAGCCTTGCACCCGCATACTAGGGTCGAGCGTGCACTTGAGCAGGCCCTCCAGGACCGGGGAAAAGTACGTGGAGATGTGCTCCGATTCGTCGGCCAAACACCAGCGCCCGTACCGCCCCAATGTCCAGCACGCAATGCTGCGCACCAATGCATGTTTGAAGCCCAGCAGCGGGATCAAAAACGGAATCAAATGGGGCAAGTGAGCGCGCATCTCGTCGTACGCACCGTCCGCAATCGCACCCAACGCCAATACCCCAGCTTCTTTCTCCACCCACTCGGACGAGCGCAGTTTCTGCCTCAGCAGCGGCAGCAGCGGACGTAAGAGCTCGGCAGGAAAGCGAACGGACAACATGTCCAGCGTCGCGGCACTGCACTTGCGCAAGTTCCAGTCATTGAGCGGATCAAATTCCGACACGTCGGGGGGCGATTTGGGAGGGCCCGAAGCGGAGCCGGAGGCAGTAGTGGTAGTGGTAGTAGAAGTGGTAGTGGAAGCGGAAGTGGAAGCGGAAGTGGAAGTGGAAATGGAAGTGGAAATGGAAGTGGAAGGGTCCTGGTCCTGTGCGGATGCGGAGGCCGGTGCTGCAGTAGATGGTGCAAGCTCCTTGGGGCTGCGCGCGAGCGAGGGTTGGATGTGCAGCGAGGAGGGTGGACGAATGGAGAGTGGGAGGCGGCGATTTTGCTCGCGCTCCAAGACAAGCAGGTCGGTTTTATCGTAGACCATGGATGCGAGAAGAACTGGGACGAGGTGCGGCAGGAAGCCACGGAGGAGAGACGTAGCGACACGTGGGTGTTCGGCCGCTTCGAGCCAGAACCGACATGCTTCCAGCGCAATCTGTGGGTTGGCGTCGCGGGTCGAGGCGAGCATGAACTTCATCACGACGTCCATGTGCGTCAGGAGCTTTTGTGGCAGCAGACGCACCATGGAGCAAAACGTTTGACGACGAGCGTGCGCACACTCGGATCGGGATCTTTGGTCCGCGCAAGTAGAGCGTCCAACAGACTTTCCAAATCCGGGGTGAGGATAGGTGAAGAGACCAGAGCAAGCGCATGCAGGTGCGCAGGGCTAGAATGCGCACCTGCAGCGTGGAGGAGAAGGTAAACAGCACCGAAGCGGAGACCAACCAGTTCTGCTTCGACAGCGACGCGAACCGTTGCGGCGCATCCTGCGCCAATTCTGTCAACACACACAAGGCCGCATGCAGTTCCGTAAGCGAGGCGGAAAGGAGGTGGGTACGGAGGCCAGTGATCATGCTACTCAATTGAGAAGGATACGATTTGACCAATGCGGCCAGAGCCAAGCCGGCTGTTCGGCGAATGAGCTGGTGGGGGGAGCGGAGGAGGGGCAGGACTTGCTGTCGGATGTCGGCCAGCGTGCGCCCGCTGAGAGGATAGAGCAGGGCAGAGTTGAGGAGGTGGTTGCGCAACAAGAGACCTGCCACCGCTTCGCGTATGGGGGGGATCTGGGCTTCGTGATTCCGAGTAAAGACAACGAGAAGGTAGGCAGGGTAGTCGGGAAAGGCTCGAAGCTCTTCCATCTCCTCGGACGTGCCCAGGGATAGGTCCCTGTCCTCGCCCTTGCCCTTGCCCGCACCGAAAGGGGAGTGCGGACGGATGAGGCGCCCTTGGCGGTCGAGTAGGGCACAGTGGCCATCGCGCTCATGAGCGGAAGTGTGGCCAGGGAATGAAATAGCGAAGGGCAGCGTGGCAGAGAGGTGAAGGGGAGGCGGTGATGGTGATGATGGTGGTGGCAGTGGCGCAGCCGCACTAGCAGTAGCAGTAGTAGTAGCAGGTGGAGTAGGGGTCGTAGTATACCCGCAGTTGCCTTTTCCGCCGCTGGTTTTCGATTTTCCGCAGGCACTGCATCGCACCTCTGCATTAGCCAATTAGCCAATGTTAATGAGCGCCGGGCAGCAGCTGCAGCCAGCCGCGCATCCGCCGTCGCGTCCCACCTGTCCCACCTATCCCACCTGTCCCGTCTGTCCCACCTGCGTCGTTTGTCCACAACTACATGCGGCCCACCCACACCCATCCACAGGGCGTGCAGTGTGTATTTTCCAAAGCAGCAACGAGAGTAGTGCCCGCAAAACAAAACGTCAAGACAGACACGCAGACACAGGACAAGCCAGGCACAGAACGTCAGAGAAGAGAGAGAGGCTGGGGTGGGTAGGATGACGGGCCGGCTGGAGTAGAGAGGACGGGGTGTAACCACACCACGGAGGCAGGCAGAGGGAAGAAGCGGGGGTAAGCCCTACTACAGCGCGGTGGGATGAAAGAGGCAAGAGGTAGAGGGGAATCGGGCAGGGGGGGGGGAGGGGGCAAAGGGGAGGAAGATAGCAAGGGGGTATCGAATGTGTCTCCTCCGCAGAGGGGCCAAGACCGGGGGAAGGTCACAATGCCTGCACGGGGCCGCGGTGCCGTTAGCGTTGGCGTTGGCCTGCTTGGACCATTGGGCCATCAACTCGTCCGTCGAGAGGGGACGGACCGAGGGCAACTCCCCTAGCTGCGGTGGTGTGCTGGGCCGGACATGGGCCCCCGTTTTGGGGATGACCAAGCTGGATGCGAGACCCTCGGGTGCCCCGCCAAACCCAAACTGGAACAGATCGCTCTGGTCTTGCTTTTGCGGCTGCGTCTGCGCCTGCAGCTGCTCGGGCGCCTGCACCTGGGTCTGGTCAAGAGACGCTGGTGGGCCCTCGTGGCTGCTGCTGGACAAAAGTGGCGACTGCGGGCCGCCATTGGCGGTAGATGGTGGCGACGTGGCTGAGGCCGCCGAGACTTTGTCTTTGGAGCCGTCAGCGGTAGCGGAGGCGGGCTTGGTCTCCGTGGCTGCGGGCTGAGGCGGCAGTGGCCGGTGGGTGGCTGCGCGACTGCGGCTGCGGTTGCGGAAACGAGGGATAAAGGGGGCGCGGAGGGCGCTGTAGGTGCTGGGCGATTTGGGCAGTGCCGAGGCGGGGGGGTCGGGCTGAGGCGTGGCGGCGGCGGTGGCGGTGGCGGTGGCGGCGGCAGAGGGCTCGGGAGGGGTGGTGGTGATGGAGGGGGCCGCAGCGGGGGGGGGCGGGGCTGGCGGCGGAGGGCTGTTGGGTGGTGGCGGTGGCGGTGGCGGTGGTGTCGGCGGGAGGCGCCTTGGGGCGCAGCTTGCGTGTGAGCCAGTTGCCCATGGGGAGGAAGGAGGTGGTGGGCAAGCAGCGGCGCAGGCGAGGCAGCGCAGAATGTCTGGCGGGTGCAGGCGGACTGGATAGGGACTGGATGGCTCCCCAGCGGCTCGTCACTAGCTCACTGGTCACCCCCCGTCACGCGTCACGGCCTGCCGGCGCATCCTGCATCCCCAGACACGGCCTGCCGCACGGGCGGGCGGCGCAGCGCGCGCGAGGCCGCCTGCTGCCACACTGCTGTCCTGCCCCGCCGCCCCGCCGCCCCATCCGCACGCGCCCGCACCAGCACAGACGGCGTGCACCGCGCCCACACTGCCCCCTCCCCCGCGCGCGCCGCTCGATCCGCGCGCGCGGCACGGCGCCACTGCCGTCCGAGTGCAGCGCCATGCATGATGCATGATGCATGACCCCAGCCACAGCACTGCGCTGACGCGTGCTGCACGTGATGCGCGTTTCCTTGCACACTGGGGCCAGAGCCCATCACCGATCATTAGTGCGGTCACCCGCCACGCTGGCCAGTGGCGTGGGGAACAGGCAGCCGACGGCTCTCCGGCTCCGGCTCAGGCTCAGGCGCTGTCGAGAAGCCTGAGAATGTCAGATGCTGGGAATCAAGCCCAACTCACCGACAGTTGGAATAGGGCAGTGAAGCTGAAGCAAGCCAAGCTCAGCTTCCAGTAGCAGCCCTCCCCAGTATCTAGCAACTAGTAACACTGGCAGCCTACCAACACGATCGACACGCCTGCATTGACGGTATCAGTTAGAACATCGATGATCGTGCACAACAAAACGGCAAGGTACATCCAACCGCTGATGCGGAGGGATTTTGTCTACATGCGCTTTACTACGCCCGCAAACTAACAGAGTGTCCATCGATCAACGTGAAACTCATGTCACCAACAACCAACAATAGGACTGTGAGAAAAGAACACTGCATCGTGCGTAGGCATCGCTTCTTTACATGTCACACGGGATACCCTCCATTTCCAAAGCAACGTAGAGAGAGGTAGTACAGAGTACAAAGAGAAAGTGCAGGGGGCAGATGAACGCCGAGAAAGAGAGAGGGGGGACGGGGGAGGGGGGAAAAGAGATGGCCGTGTTGAATCGGACGAAACCAGCGTCGACTCAACAAAAACTGACAGCCATAGCACGACGATTCGACGAGCTTGAGGTGGATCAAGAGTTGTTGATCCAAAAGTTGAACAGGTCGGTGGGGGCCACTGGAAGAAGAGAGACGATTGACACTGTTGATGTTAATCTGCTCCATCACACCGTAAAAGGCGATGCCCTTGACGTAGCTGGCCGAGTGGGCCCAGTTGTTGACTTCCTTGACATAGTTGTAGGCCTGGCCCAGCGAGGGCGCGCCGTGCCATCGTAGTTCATACACGCCGTCTCGGTAATAAACAGGGGCTTGCCAAATGTGGTGTGCCACTTTTCAAAGTAGGCGATGGCCTTTTGCGGGTCGGTACCGTAAAAGTGCAGACTGTCCGCGTCAACCTAATCCATCCAATCAACTGTTAGTTTCTGGTAACACCCTTACAATAGCCCCGCTAGGCATCCGATCGATCAGATGGAACCAAGCAAGGGAGAAAGCGAACGCACCTTGTTCCACAATCGCTGCACTGGGACTTAAAATTGTTCATCCAGTCAATTCCGTCCGGCGCACCGTTGGTCGAAGCACCAATGATGGACCAGCCATCCTGGTCTTTCAACGGCACAATGTACTGCCGGAACAAATTGCACGCATCGCCCACGCTCATCTCGCCCTGACCGGCCTGGTTGACCTCATTGGGCCCCATGGCGACCTTGGCACTGTTTTGCGCAGCGTTACGGTCATTCAGCACGTACTTTTTCCAGTTGGAAATGCGCGAACCAGCATTGCTCCAGAGCATGGGGAAAAACTTGATCGATTCCGGAACAAAGGCCGATGCACTCGGGTTGCCCGTGGCAGGATAGGCGTCCCACGAGTACAGCCAGCCCATCGTCTTCTTGTACGGCTGAATGTTGACCCAAGGACCGTTCGGCCACGCAAGACCGTTCTTCTGCACATCCAGACCGGCGCCCGACGAGCCAGAGCTAGACGAGCCCGAACCAGAGGAGCCCGAGCTGGACGAGCCAGAGCTGGAGGCACTCGAGGTGGGGGATGCGCTAGCCGAGCGAGACGAGGACGAGGAGCCGTGACGGTACAGGCTAGCCTGCGACGACTGGGCCGACTTGCGAGGTACGTTAGAGGACGCAGCGGGGACGAAGCGGAAGACGGAGTGGGCTGGGCCGAGGCTGAACCGGAGCCCGAACCCGAATCCGAGCCCGAGGACGATGAGTCCGCACCGGTCGAGCTCGAGGCGGGATGCTTCTTGCTGCACTTGCGTTGGCGGCGGACGTGGCGCGCGATGCCGGCGTGAGCGCGGTGGTGGTCCCGACGGGCGTGGAGGTGGGCCGGATGGGCGACAAGGCCAGCCTGGTTCGGGGTGGAGGCAGCTACCATCGTCGAGCCAGCGACGAGGGCAGTAGCGAGAAGGCGGAAGAGCTGCATTGTGAAGAGAAGGCGAAAAAAAGGAAAAGGAGGTGGAGCGGGCAAGTGCCGAAGTGGGGCGTGTGTAACGTGAGAGAGAGATGAGAGAGTGCGTGGAGGGGGGTGCGCTGGAAAGAACCTGCTTTCAGCGGCGACAGCGTCGAGCCGTGCGGAGGGTGGGTGAAGGGGAGAGAGAGAGGGAGCGGTGTGGGTGGGGGGGTTCGCCCAGCGAGGGCGGCGGGGAGGGGGGATTATATACCCACTGCCACCTCTGGGCTTGGACCGGCAGCCCATTCCGGCCGTGTGCTGCTCCACCGCGCCGGCACGGCAGCAGTGTGTGTGCGGCGCCCGGCCACGTCAAGTGGTGCCGCACACGGGCGGGGTGCCACGTCTGCGGCGGCGGCGCGCGGGCACGGCGCCAGTGCATGATCGGCTGGTCGGCCGTCGATTTCAAGGCTGCCCCCGTGGGAGCAGGGCGAGGGTGTTGCCGGATGCGGCATCGGTGCTGGGAGGCCGAGCTGCCAGGGTATACGCAGTGCACTGGTCCCCTGCCACGAGAGCACGCCCCCGCCGCCCCCGTCCCACACACACCCAGTGGCCAGACACGCTCCGGTGGCTGTCCCCCGCCGCGCTGCTGCCTGCTGCTACGGGGGCAGGGGGCGGGCGGTGGGGCGTTGGGCGTGTGCGACAACCGCGTGTTTGGCGCCACGCTGGCGCACCACCAGCCAGGACCCAGCCGATGCCACCCAGCAGACACAGACGCATCCCCTTCCTGTCGCGATCGGGTGTGCTGGAGGGTGGTGCACTGCATGCCGGCATGTGCGCCCCGCATCCCAATCTCTCCGAACGAGCATGTGCCGCATGGTTCCACGGACGGGTTGTCAGGCACCCAGGCTGAATGGATAACTCTAGTGAAGCTAGTGAAGCTTGCTTGAAGCGACTTCAAGCTTCAAGCTTCAAGCTTCAAGCTTCAAGATTCACATGCATATATTCACAAGCTTCAAGTTGAAGTCAACCTTCAGCTTCAGCGGTTCCTACGTTCATACGTTCATACTATGGCCTACGTCTCCCAGCAAATCTGATGGACAACAGAGGCTGAAGGTGATGGTTCGAAGACAGGATGCGGGACTAGGCCCAGGACAGGAAGAATAAGAGGAGAAGAAGAAGAAGAAGGAGAAGAACGGCTCGGGCGCTAGACCAGTCTGAGGCCCGAGCGAGTCCGATCGAATGCGCGTTCAGCGCGTTTGATGTGTGAGAAGGGACCAGGTCAATGTGGCTTAGAGGTGATTGGCCCTCGGACCTCCCGGTCAACACATACATCATCCGATCGAACCTGTGTGATTAATGATTGCGTTGGCCGGCTACTAGCACGAACCAGGTACACGTTGCTCACCCCACGCTCCTTCGTCGTGCCACCTCGTTCTCTCCACCCTACACAACCACTGGACAATGCTTACGGATTGATCAAAGTCCACGACCCTCAGGCCTCAAGTGAAATGTCGACGAAAGACGCCACGTACAGGAAAACCAGGGAAAACAAAATCACATGCGTGCTCAATCCAACGCCAACGACCCAACGCGCAGCGTTGAACGTTCAACGTTCAGCACGTTCAGCGTTCAGCGGTTCAGCGTTTAGCACGGGTCAGGAAGAGTAGGATCCAGAATGATCTCGAGCGGGATCCGGTGCCGACCATTTTCGTCGCAATCGGGGCCGATGGGGCCGGTTTCGGTCCGAGAGCAATTCCAAAGAAGCTCTCAACCGGATGGGGCACGTGGCCGAGGTATGGCCAAACTTCATGCACCGAATGCAGCTGCGGCGAAGGGCAGGCTACGTGGCTGGGTCAGTGGATGCGTGGATGCGGGAATGCGTGGATGCGGGAATGCGTGGATGCGGGAATGCGTGGATGCGTGGATGAGGGCGAAGGAGCCAGGGAGACAGGAAAAGGGAGAGCGCGAACGTACAGTGTTGCCTGGTTTGGCGTTGGAAACGACAGGTGCAGGACCTGAGGCTTGAGGGGGGCGTCAGGCTTGGGATCCTCGTTCAAAGACGCAATCGGGTGCGGGCATGTTTTGAGTGTGTGGCCAGGTTCCTGGCAGCGCTGGCAGACACGCTAGTTGGCAAGCGCGCGGTGGGTAGGTAGTGTGGTATGGGCAAGCAAGATAGTCAGTTCGCCATGTCGCTGTAGAAAAAACGGCGACGTACGTCTGACATGGGTAAAAGACGGGTTAAATGCGGTTGGCGGTGGAGCAACACAGAGGTCGTATACGCGTCACGTCCACGCGACACTTGAGGCTGGCGGCGGCGATGTGCTTACGTATTCGAGTGTGACATGTGACATGTGATTCTTGCAGTTGCAACCAAGGAAACTTGCAAGTGTCGTCCCAGCGCGTGGCAAGGGACGCGCCAACCCTAACCATACGATTACGCCGAGCTGCGGCGGGGCACAGTGTTACCGTGCGGGGGGCGTTATTCCGCCTCTCGCTTTCCGGCTTGCTGTGCCGACTGGCTCCACCTGGGGAATGCGAGCCTGGCAGTCGGTTTGTTGTCCTCCAGCCCCCATCCACCTGTGGTAAGTCCTTTTCTGCATGGAACAACGTCGAGGGCTGCGCCGGGCGCAGCGTGCCTTGTGCTCCGTGCCCCGCGCGGAAGCATGCTCACGCACGCTTGCTGCCCGGCCCCAGAGCTGAAGACCCTCCCTCGTTTGGACCGACCATGCGGACAGGGCAGTTGGCTGACCCTGGACCCCTTGGTTCTGCTCTAGTCGTCATGTCGGTCGCCACCAAGATTTTCCGCTCGGCCAACGCGCCTACCACGCCGCCCTCGGAGATCGAAACGTCGGTCGCGCAGGCCCTGTTGGACTTGGAGAGCAGCGTGGCGGAGTTGACGGCCGAGCTGCGTCCTTTGCAGATCTCGTCGGTCAAGGAGGTGGAAGTCAAGAGCGGCAAAAAGGCCATTGTCATCTTTGTGCCCATGCCGCAGCTCAAGGCGTACCACAAGATCCAGGCCCGGCTCACGCGCGAACTCGAAAAGAAGTTCTCCGACCGCCACGTGATCTTTGTAGGCCAACGCCGCATTCTTCGTAAGCCCGCTCGCGCCGAGGGCACCAAACAGCCCCGCCCGCGGTCCCGCACCCTCACCGCCGTGCACGATGCTATCCTCGAGGACTTGTCTTTCCCTCGGACATTGTCGCGCGCCGCACCCGCTTTGCCGTTGACGGATCCAAACTCATCAAGTGCTTCCTCGACGCCAAGGACATTACTGCCCTCGAGTACAAGACTGAGACCTTCAGCGCCGTGTACAAGCAGCTGACGGGCAAGAACGTCGTCTTCTCGTTTGCCGAGTCGGCCTAAGTGCATGTCCCGTGCGTTGTGTCGCACTGGCACCGCGCCACCCGGGGAGCGCGATGGTCGAGCCGTTTCGCCCACCTCGCACAGTACATGGATTGGATGAGATGGGATGGGATTGGATTGGATAGGATGGGGTCATGTGCAGACGTATGGCTTTGGACGTGCCTTGCTCCTGTACTTGATTGCCATTCTCGATAGCACTTTTTTTCTGGGGTAAGCTGTCTGGCGCTCCCCGCCCCCTTCCTCCCTCGCTTATGGTTCTCGTATTTGCGATCACGTCGCCCTTATGCCTTCCAAAATCAAACGTCCTCTTATTCCTCCTCAAGCGGGGCTCCCAGACTTGAAGCTTGACGCCGCCTAGTGGTTGGCATGCGTGGTGAAAGCAGCGAGATAGGAACCGGTAGAGTATGACTGTACGACTGAGGGCCGGCTGGTGGGACCTGTGTTGCAGATCCGACCGTGGCCCAGCATGTGGAAAGCGAATGCATTTCAACTGCTGGGCTGGAGACAGTGCGAAACCGGCTCTAAAACTAGGACGAAGCCAACCTGGTTCGTGGGTGTGCTTCCCGCCCCACCTTCCGGGCGCCAAAGTTCTCCAGCCACTTTCGACACCAGTCGAGGGTAGATACTAGATGAGGAAGGCGATGAAATTGACGAAATGCTCAGGTTGCCCCCAGTGCACCATTCCTCCTGCATGTCTGTGGGGTTCGGTATTCTGCCTAATGTCACGGGGCGATGCGCAGCACAGCCACCGGAAATATTTCCGTTGGCGCCGCCGCTGCTTATCGTTCGCTCTTGGCTTCTAATCAGTTCGATCGCCGATGTTCCGCGCGTGCAGATCGGCGGGAGCCATCAGCCGCGTGGTCTCCAACAGACCACAGTCAGGCCGCTTGTCTATTGTACGACTTGCGGGCCTTTGCCTGCCTATATAAAGACCCGCTCTGTACTAAGAATGCATGGAGGCAAGCGACCAATCGTCTTGTCCTACGTCCACCCTCAGCGCCGCCTTCTCCAGGACTCAGCTTAGGAACGCTATCGCTAGGAAGGCAGAGGGGAGGACGCCTCTTGGGTACGAAGCTCGTGCTTCGGGCCTACACCTGGTCCCCTTGCCTGACGAGCCAGAGGGCAGGCTCCCCTTTGTGCCCCCGTCGGGCGAGGTTGTCATCGCCCGGGAGGCCACACCGTTACAGGTTGCCCCCAGTGCACCATTCCTCCTGCATGTCTGTGGGGTTCGGTATTCTGCCTCCGCCACTTTCACCACAAGTCTGAATTTCCTCTTCTGCTTCAAGACTGCGGGGCCGGGGGTTGGTACCTTTGCAGCGGCGAGGGACTGGTTACTTTCAATATGGACAGCTGGGGCGAGAGCTTCGTTGCTACAAGTCCAAGCCGACTAGCAAACGACTGATTCGATCCAATCCGACCTGTCGATCCGAGGGAGGCTCAACAACGAATCCGTAGGGGAATGGCTACATCGCGTCTGCACTACGATCCTCTCGAGGCTACGTTGTACGAGTGCCGGACAAGTGGGCGAGCAGTACGGCTGTGCCCCCCCGCTGGGGTACCAGGGGCAAGTAAGGCCACAGAACGTGGTTAAGAAGTAATACGATCAACGCTGATTTCATTGCTGGCGAGCGTGGATAATCCGGGGGAAGTGGACGGCCCAAGTGTATCCATGGAAGGCAGGACTTGGACCCTCTGCTGTGACATGTAATCTGGGACTCAACGTGCTTTACGCCGCGCGCTTGGCCCGGCGCTCTGCCGTCGACTTTTCCGACGCGCGACGGATGGCCCAAGTGAATTCGTACGTCTTGGCCGCATCCTTGAACGTGGACAGGATCGGTGCCGAGCCGGGCTTCTCAATATCGTCAATCAAGTGGGACACCTCGGTATAGAACGGATCGTCTTCGTAGCGGAACACTTGCTCCTTGTCCGAGCCGGGCGAGCGGACGTAGAGGGTAGGATCGTTGTACGGGTCGACGAGGCGCAACGAGTACCCATCGGCCCACACGTCCAGTTCAGTTTGGTACTCGGTACCTTGCAGGGCAACGCAGTGCATTAGGCTGCCCACTGCGCCCGAGGTGTAGGTCCAATTGGCCGCTGTCACCCGAGGAATCCGGTTCTCCGGCGGGATGACACTCTCGTCGACGGGCACCTTGGACAGGTGGCCTGGCGCTTCATCAAATTCTAACGCGGTGGCCAGAATCGAATCCAACACCACGTCCCCACCAAAGTAGCGACTCAAATCACAAAAGTGCGTGGCTTGTTCAATGATCGGACCTAGATCTTTGCTCTTGTCCCACCACGCCGGCTTGGCCGTGTGCTCATACGCCATCACGTACCGCGCATTCGTCGCCATCACCTTTAATTTGTTCTCCTCCAGAATCGATTTCATCTTCTGCACCACCTTGAGGTACCGCAACATGTACCCCACCCCCGGGACCGGGGTAGGCCTCGAGCTGGTCCGCAACGGTAAGCGCTTGGTCCACCGGTCCCGTCGACACGGGCTTCTCGATAAAGATGCCCACATTGGGAAACGCTGCCATGACCAGCTGCTCAATGTTCCGGCCCGGCTCGGTACGGCCTCGGAACGCGGGCGGCGCACCAATCCAGACCGCGCTGTCAAAGGGTTCGCACGTTAGTTCGCATCCAACTTGGCTCTGCACAACCACAACCACAACCACAACCACAACCACAACCACAACCACAACCACAACAAAGCCCCTTCGCATGTACAGGTACAGGTACGTGTACAGATAGGTACAGGTACAGGTACATATTTACACAAGCAGAAACAACGAACAACACGTACTCTGGTTTGTTTTTCTCGGCCGCGCCCGACTGGATGTAGGCGTCAAAGGAAGGGAAGATGGCCGTGTTGGCATACGCCGCAGCCACAGTCTTCTCCTTGTTGGCACGCTTGGTGTCAATCTTCTTCTGGGCCAGCTCTGTGGCTGGGTCGATCAGAGCGACGACGCGCAGGCGGTCGCCGAGCTTGCGTTCCAGCCGGATCGAGTGGTTCCAAGGCCCCTCTGTCCACATGTCAGACGACAGCTCAGCCAGTGTCAGAGCAAAGAGGGGGGGGACGCACCTCCGTGCCAAACATGATGTTGCCAGCAGAGATGTAGACGACATTGAAGGTAGACATGGTTGGGATGCGCGTCGCCAGCGAAAGTGGTGGGAGCGGTCGTGGAGAGGAGAAGAAAGACGAAGAGCCACGGTGACCAGTGGGGACGAAAGGCGCACACGAGGGAAGAAAACAAGTTGGGCAGAGCTAGCTTGAATTGAAGCTTCAAGCTTGAATTCAAGCGCGAGAATCTAGTTCTCAAGCGCAGGATGGGGCGAGCGCCAGGCTTCTTCCCAGGCCCGTCCCTCGGCGAACGTGCCCCAGCTGCGCCAGCTGCCCCATCGCACGTTCCCGTTCCCAGCAGCTTCGCTTCCCCGGCCTGGCGCGGTACCACTGTCGGCAGGCGAGGTCACAGGACGGGGACTGCTGGGCGCTGGGGTGCCGACATGTGACGTGCCCAGCGCTCGCGGAGCGCTGCTGAGCTGAACTTGAACGCTGGACAGAGCCTGTCTGTGGCCGTGCGGCCCGTGCGCCGAATGAGGGCTACGGCGCGCGCGCTCGATCGGACTGGTGGCTGGGGTGGCTGGGGGACGGCGGGAGATGGGATGATGATGAGATCGATGAGACGAGAGATGTGATATGATGCATCACGATGCATGACGTATAGGACCAGCCACAGCAGCCTGCCACACCTGGGGTTTAGATCTTAAAAGACACTTTGCTTACGCCCCGGCCCGCACCAGTCTTCCCTCCCCTCGGCCGACGAGCAGAGCGCCCCTGTCGTCCCAAGCCATCTCCCATGCCATCTCCCATGCCTTCACTGACCATCGACTATCGACCTTCCCGGGCCCAGCTACCCACCCACTCCTACATCCTGCCCCAGCACCGCTGTGTTTGGGAGGTGTGGGGCTGAGGCTGAGGCCGGCGCTGGGGCAGCAGAAGGTGAGGAGTCTCGATGATCGATGATCGATGATCGAGCTGACCTCGATGACGTGTTTCTCTGACATCATGCATCATGCATCATGCACCATTGCACCGTCCATCATCCATTCGACATCATGCATCATCCCCTTCCCAGAACTAGTAACTAGGATATAGGACTTTCCTCCCCACCTCCTTCCCCTCCTCGGCCTGAGCGCCGGGGCGGCCTTGCGTGTCTCGGCTGCGGCGGCCGACCCAAGCGTCGTCGACGTACGTAAGCCGATGTAGCCCCCCAGAGTTGAACTCAACCGTTGGACGTCGAGTCAGCCTAGTCAGCGTCGCTGAGAGCTCAGCTGAGCCTTGCCTTCTTGCTCAAACGAAAAAGAACCGCCCTCTTCTTGCGAAGCAGAGATGAGTTGGGCGTTGCGCGTTTGTGGGGATCGAATTTGGGCCACGGGGATCTCTAATCTCAGAGGGAATTGCCAGGTGTGGTGGCTGGTGTTGCCAGGTGTTGCTGGTATTCGGGGTTGCATTCCATCTGGCAATGCAAAAGGCCAGAGAGCAGGCAGTTGAGGCAGTTACCAGTGTGGATTGCGTCGTACACGAGCTACACAGAGAGGCTAGAGAGAATATTCCTCCGTCCTCCAGCAAGGAATTTTGGAAGGAATGCACCGAAGGAATCTGCGCTTGGGTGACCGGTGACCGGTGACCGGTGACCGCCACCACTCACCAGTGTGGCGCCACAGCCTCTCCTCGGAGGCCAGAACCTCGGTGGGGGAGATGGGTACAGCGGCGCAAAGGCCGGATTGACGTGTTGAGCGCAGACCGCAAACCGTCAGCGTCCACGTCGTCAACGGACGCCCAAGTCCGGTTTCAGGTCTGAAATCTAAGATCCGATTCAGACGGCATTGGTATTGGGCGCAATGGAGCCCACCAGCAATTCGTACCTAGCAAGTACCAGCAGTACCCGGAGGTATGCGGTATTCCGCAACCCAAGCGTCAGGTGACTAAGTGGCGGGTCAACAACAGGACATTGTCCTCTTGAACGTCTGAGAAGCTCGAACTTCAACCGTAGCAGGATGCGTCTGGGAGCGCCCAGTGCCCCTCTCCCTCCCTCTCGTCTGCGTTGCTCAGCGCCAGTGTGCCCAAGTATGGGCTGGCCGGGCTGCCCCCTGCAGGCCTGTCTGATGCAGATGGGCGTAGTGTCTGCTGGAGTTCCGGCGTCACCGGGTCTCCGGCTTGTCGGTCAACTCTTCAAGCTTCACAACTTGCCATGCACACAGCATGTCACACATGCCACCTGCTTCAAACTTCAATGCCAAATTGCCACCCCTTGGTTCTACAGCCGGTAGTATCGCCGTGGCTGTAGTGGATTGAGCGTTTTGGAGAGTACTACTGAGCGTACGGGGCGAGGTGTTGAGGCCAATCTGTGTCATTCGCATGGACAATTCATGGATGTGCCGCACAGTGATGCATGATGAGCGATGTGCCAGGGTGTGCCTCGCGCGGCGCAGGCCAGGGATCGAAAGCCGAAGCTTGTACCACAGTGCTCTCCACAGATGCAGTGGCGAAGACAATGCCCATCGGAAGTGTGTGGTGACTGCACCGCTGAGGGGAATACTAATCGCTCCCCAGGACCTGTCGATTTGTTTGATCTGCCAGTCAGCGGCGCCAATCGTGGGAGGCACGGGAGGGTGGATGGGTCGATGATCGACGAGGCGGAGGAGTTCGCGTGGATGAGTGGATGAGGCTGAGGCCTGTGGCGATGACGATGATAATGCTGATGACGTGCTGATGACCCAGGTGGACGCAAGATAGTTGTGGATGTGCAGACGAGCACATGCGAAAGCATGATTTCGCGAGCAAGCAGCATGCTGCCCACCGCTCGCCCGGGCCAACTGGATCGATGCGCCGAGTACTACTAGTGCCTACCTACCCGGATCACCGGTCACTTTACTTACGAGGCTGCTGCAAGCTTCAGCGGTTCAGCCCTTCAGCCAGCCCGACCGATCGGCACAGGGTTGCTGCGTGGCTGCGCAGGGCACAAAGCGCAGCACACTGCCCCCCCGCTGCCCCCCACAAGGTACGCATGCCGATCGGCAAAAAACAAGGGCATTCAACGCACGCACCATGCATCAGCGCATCAGCGCTCAGCCGGAGCGCATTGCAGCTGCGTGGGGCGAGGGGGACTGCGACGCCCTGCCTGCCCGCCGCCACCCTCGCTCTGTCCAAGGGCGGCAGCACACCAGTCTGCTGCGGACCGGCGGTGGCCAGTGGCGGGGTGCGGGCGCCGCGGCGTGCTGGAGCTGCTGGAGGCTGGCGCCGCCGGTTGGTGCGGCGTGGGCTGGGTGCTTCGCAAGTGCTGGCCAGGTGGCGATCGGCCGATTCCCCCCACGCTCGTCCTGCGCCACGCTGGCACATGGCCAGAGGCTGCGTGGCCAGGGTGCAGGGCGCTGCGCCCCCGTGCAGGCCGCCGGCGGGCGGGACAAGCGGGAGCAAGGCAGGGGGGCAGCAGGCAGCCTTGCTTGTTCGGCCCACCGCGGCCACGCAGGGGCGCCGTGGGGGGGTAGGGTTGCGCTGCAGCTGCAGGCAGCCATGCTCTTCGCCGGCACAGCAATTGCCCCCACCGCACTGCCTTGCCTGCAAGCTTCAAGGGCCTTAGCTCTTCGGCTCTCTTTTCCTCGTCTCCTCTTCTCTTCTCTCTTCTCTCTTTCTCTCCCCTCTCCTCCTCCCTCCGCCCTCTCCCATGCCCGCCCTCCCCATGCCGCCGCCACCGCTTGTAGGCCGCGCACCCGCCTCGGCATCCTCCACCCTCATCAGCGCCGCCTCGAGCCCCTCCTCGGCCCCCTCCGCCACAGGCAGCGACTATGTTGCCTACACCCACAAGGTCCATGGCTCCCGCGTTTGGACCTGGGACGGCCGCTCCGGCATCAACCTCATCTTCATTGTCGCTCTCTTCTCGGCCTGCTCTTTGTGTTTGTTGCGCTCGTCGCCCTCAGCCGCCTCCTGGCCCGCACCAACGCCCCCATCACCGAAGCCACCTTGCCCTTCCAGCGTGCCTCTGCCCCCGCCTCCCAGTCCGGTCCTGCCATGAGCCAACCCCTGGGCGCCGCCTCGCCCTTTGGCGACAAGCATCTCTCCCCACGCTCTCAGCTCAAGCCAGGATCCTACGCGAGCTTGCTCCAGCCCCCGTACGCGTTCTCCTCCCCCTCAGCTTCCGCTGCATCCAGCAGCCAAAACATCGTTGCTCCCCTCCTTCCCTCCATCCCGCCCGTCGGCCCCAGAAGTATGTCCCGTCCTCCTTTTTCCCCTTCCCATTGATTACTAACCGTCGTGCCGTCTACCATGACCTTGTTTCGCACCCAGACAAGACACGCATGCCCTATGGTCCCGATGGTCCGCCTCCGGCCGTGCGTGACCCCCGTCGTTCTTCTCGCTACGGTCCGGGTGTGGGTGCCGGGGCGCTTCCCCACCGTGGTCCGTCCCAACGATCCACCACCACCAACTCCACCTTCCATAGCACCGACGACACACCCCATGGCACAAGCAACATGAGGCGGGTCCAGTCGATCGGGAGGGCAACTCGCTGCGCTACAGTCGCTCTTACGAGCCCGACGAACCTGAAGTTGAGTTGGGCCGAGCCAACTCGGCGCGCTTGGCTGCTCGCTCTCGGTCGCAGCGATCCAATCGCAACCGCGCCCGCGCATCTGCCCAGACCACCGCCCCGCCCTACCGCGACATGCCCACCCCGGGTTCCAGCTCGGAGGAAGGCTATGCGTACGCCTACACCTCGTACCAGCCTGAGCAAGTGTCCGACGAGGGGAGGAAATACCCCTCTGGTCGAAGGGATACCAGTAATCCTCCGGGTCTGCCCGCACCACACTCGTACATCTTCTTTGTCTTTCCCACCATGTTCTTCGTTTATCAATCTTCTTTTTTGTTTGTTATGGACCACCCTCCTTCCCCCCCCCCCCCCCCCCCCCCCCCTCCCTCCCTCACACACACGCACGCACGCACTTCCTTGTCCCCAAAAAGAGATCGGCATTCTCTACTCCCCGCATGAGGTTTCCTACATGGCAGCCGGTCAGAGGCCTGTGGCCCGTCCGAGCCGCTTGCGGTTGTTTCCCTCACGCTCCTCTTGGGCTTGCATTGGCTTTGGCGTTCTTTCCCTTGTTCTAGTTTGCATCCTCTTGGCCTTCCCCCCCATCTCGTTTGTTTTCATCAATCGTCATGTTCTTGCATCCCTCGTTCTCTCGCTCTCTTTCCATACATCATTTAACCCGTCCCAAATATTTGTGATCTGGTGCGAAGCAGCCTCGTAACACGTACCCCGAAACGCGTAACCCGTACCCACCCACCATCTAAGCTCAACGTTCAACTTGAACGAACTTGAACGCTCACCCTCCCTTACTCGTTAGCCGAGGCAGTGGTAAGGGGATGGTGGGTACAATATATAGTAAGGTCGATTAGCATGGCGTGGAAGCCGAAGGTGGCGACGGCCAAGTGTTTGGTTTTTTTTTTTTTTTTTTTGTGCATCATGCACAGGGCATCATCCATCGAATCATAGATCCGAATCGCGCTCATCGACTCTTTCTGGACCGACCTAGGTTTCCGGGAACCTGCCGCCCCTTGGGTTTCCTCTGCTGGACCAACACCCAACGTCCACCGCGCAACGTCCAACGGGCATCCCAGGTGAAGTGTAGCTTGGTCAGGTTTGGCTTAAACCTTCACCTTCATCTTCTCCTTTCTCACCCCAGCGCGGCGGGTGCAGCCCATGTTCACCTCGTCCCGTTCTCCTCCTCAGCCTTCCTCTTCTTGCGACACGTTTCTGCCGTCACGCGCCCCCGCCCCGTCCAAGTTTCCCTCGGCACCACCATGGCGCTCTCAACCTCCACAAACGGAGAGAAACGGATGCGCTCTGCCTCCCCCCCCGCCGGGGCAGGAGCGGGCACCACCAAGAAGGTCAAGGCCAACGCCAACGCCAACGCCAACGCCAACGCCAACGTCAAAGCCCCAGGCACCCCACCTGCGCCCACTCGAACAGCCGAAGAAAAAGCGTTGCATGCGGCGGCGCGCCAACAAGCCTGGATGGATGCGAATGGTATTACCGACGTGCCCGATATCCCGTTGCCTACCTCCACTTCGCCCCTCGACTTTGGTAGAGGCCTCTTCCTCGCTCCCATGGTCCGATCTGGTACAGTGGTCAACCGCCTCCTCGCGCTCCAGTATGGCGCCGATTTGGTCTGGAGCCCCGAGGTCGTGGACCGCGCAATGCTCAGCGCGGAACGCGTGGTGGATCGTACGTCCTCCCCCTTGCCCCCTTGCCCCCTTGCCCCCGCCGTTGTGATCGTTGGCATTGACAAAAGTGAAACGGAATGGAATGTGCTGCTGGCCGTCTTGTTGCGTCTCAGCACACACTGGACTCGTCAGTTACATTACGCGCGATGGCAAAGCTGTTGAGGAGACGGTCGTCTTCTCCACCCACCCCGTTGAGAAGGAGCGAGTGATTTTTCAACTTGGTTCGGCCCATCCTTCGATCGCCTACCTTGCCATCCAAAAGGTCGCCAACGACGTGGCTGGCGTCGACCTGAACTGTGGCTGTCCCAAACCCTTCTCGACACTGGGAGGTATGGGAAGCAACTTGCTGACCCAACCCGAGTTGCTGGTTGCCATCTTACGTGCCATGCGTAAAGCCGCCCCGCCGCACGTTTCGGTCAGTTGCAAGATCCGTCTTTTGCCCTCACAAGAGGAAACGTTGGCGCTGGTACGTACCATCGTTGCCAGTGGCACCGTCGATGCAATTACAGTGCATTGTCGGACGAAGGAAATGCGACCGCGGGAACCGGCTTTGCCCGACCGCTTGCCCGACGTGGTCGACGCCATTCGACAAGCCAGTCACGGTCGTGTAGCCGTAGTGATCAATGGCGATGCATGGGACCGTACCGAAGCTGAGCGGCTCATGGCCCAAACAGGCGTGACAAGTGCCATGCTCGCTCGCGGCGCTGAAGCTAACCCTTCCGCCTTTGCCCCGCAAGCTCAGAGCGTGCTCCACCGAATTTGGCCCCAAGCTATCCGGTACGCACTCTGGCTCCGCAACCCCATCGGCAACACTAAATGGATCTTGTCCTCCGCTACACTACGACCTCGCTTGAACCGCGCCGACGCCAATGCGAGCAAAGCCGCTCGCTCCGAACCAATCTTCTCCCTCCCCTACGCAGAGGAACAGCCCTTATCCCGCGCTGACGCCAACCAAGCAGCCCAGGCCTTGGCACAGTGTAAACAACCCGACGATTTTGCTCGCTTGGCTGGGGTGGAAGACTTGCCCACTTTGCTGGCCCAGACGCCCGAACAGGCCCTGGCTCCCCTGCTCCACGTCCTGCGCGCCAAACCACCCCATCATCGGGCTACCTTGGCACTGGAGGACGCAGCGCCCAACACGCCACGTCCCTCGGCTCCTACGCCGGCCGCGGAGGAAGAGGTGCGGGTGGCGGCTGCTGAGGCGGCAGAAGAGTGGCAGGGGTAGGGTAGCGGTAGATGTTGCGCCGGCGGCGGCTGCGTCCGAGCGTGTCGTCCCTTTGGAACCCTCGCCTCCGCCTGCCTAAATCCCCCTACTGTGGACCTAGGATGGTAAGGGGAACGAGAAGGGTAAGGAGAATGGGGAGTGGAGATGGAGATGGAGATGGAGATGGAGATGGAGATGGAGATGGAGATGGAGATGGAGATGGAGATGGAGATGGAGATGGAGATGGAGATGGAGATGGAGATGGAGAGGAGAAGGTACCATCAAATCACCACCTCGGTCGTTCTTCCTCCCCTCAGCCCCCACAGACAGGCATTCTCCACGCCCGGTAGATAGGGATGGGCATGGGCCAGCGAACGAAATCCATATCATCAGCTCCTTTGTCCACCTTTCCACACTTGAGCACCAACAAGGAATGATGCGCCTTCTCGGCTCGCTTCTCTGAGGGTAAGTGGCAGCTCGTGCCCACCCAGTGAGAAAGTCAATCATGCTGTCTCAGCAAGTAAAAAAACACACATTCTGGCTCATCCACATTCGTTTCCAAACCGACTGTATAGCGTGAGTGAACAGCTGGATAACTGTGCGGACAAATGACAGCACCTGAGGCCACGGAGCGCACGCGCGGGGCGCTGCTGGGGTGTACGTCAGCTGGCGCGTGGGGGCGCTACTAAGTAACTACTCCGCGGGGGGTCGGTGGCGGCAACCCTACTGAGTACTGCGTGCCCTGATTAATGATGGATGGTCTACGATTGCCGCTGCTTTCAACGTTCAATCCCTGGTCGACCGCCTGCCTTGCGTCCTCCATCTCCCCGCCGCTCCCCATGGCCGTCGTGCTCGGCGACCCCGTCGCTGCCCTGGGCGCTGCCCTCGCCGCCCTGCATGTCCGCAACGACCCCACCGCCCACGACGCCGTCGGCTGCCTCTCCTCCACCCACGCTGCCCTCGCCCAGGCCCAGACCACCTACGCCGCCGAGCTCGCTGCGGCCACCACCGCCGACGGCGCCTCTGACCTCCTCACCGCCCGCGCCCTCGCCCGCTCCATCTCCACTGGGCCGCCTCCATCGCCGCTGCCATGCACCCTCTCGCACAGAACTGGCCATGGCAGGCCGACTGCCACGTCCTCACCTCCTCCCGCGCTCCTCCCCTCGCTCCTCTGCCCCCCGTCGCCGACCTGGGAAGTCGTCCTGCCCCGCCCCGCCGCCGCTACCGCGCGCCCGCCCGCCGCCCCCTCCGCCCCCTCCCTCTCGCACGCGCAAGGTGGCACCTGCTCCGCCAACGACTGTGCCCACAGGTGAAGCCCCGCCCTTGCCCAACAGTTCCTCGGTGGTCGCACCAGTCCGACAGCAGGCGGGAACAGTGCCCCTGCTCTGGTCTCGGATCGGCTGCTGTCGCTCCGCCGAAGCGGCACTTATTTTCTCGTTCTCACTCGAGTGCAGCCGAGCTGGGCCGGGCTAGCGACGACTCGCATGCCCGCTCTTCCTCTGTATCGGGCGCATGGAGCGGAGGCGGGAGCAATGGGGTGGATCGGACTGAATCTACCGCTTCGACCGATCCCGACGTTGTGCACGACTCGGCGCCGAGGGGGACACCTGTTCGCCCGCTCTCGACACAAGAAGAAGAGATGACGCACAAGGAAGAGGCGGGTCCCAAGGAAAAAAACGCTGTACCCAAGACGCGCGCGGCCATGACCGCTTCCTCCGGCGCGGACGCTCGGTCAATTCAGGCGTGACCACCCGGTTGGCTGGGTGGGCATTGGGGAACGTCTGGGGGTGTGCGTGCCCGTTGTTGGGCGGAGACAAGGAGGAGAACAAGGACGAGGCAATTAGCAAGGACGCCAAGCAGGCCAAACAAGCCAAACCAGCCAAGGAGACCACCAAGGCCAAAGAGCTCAAGGGTACCAAGGACAGTACCGACGACCTTGCTGGATCCACATTCGCCGCGGAACCCACCCCTACTCTTACCACTGCCATTGCCTCGGCCTCGGCCTCCAGCTCGGCTCCCAGCTCGGAAGCAGGCGCGGAGCATGATGCTCCCGCCGCAGCTACGGGTGCATCGGCCTTGGGCACGTTCCGTGATGCGGCTACTGGAGCTCGGGCCGCAATGGGCGGATGGGCCGGGAAGTTGTTGCAGCGCGATGGCCATGCTCACCCTCCTTCGACCATTGCCGAGGTGCCCGATGAGCTGGTACAACAGACCCCCGAATTGAACGACCACCAGCGTGCCGTCCTAGCGGGTGTGGTGACCGTTCAGATCCACCGTTCCTCCTCGGGTCGCAAGCCAAGTACAGCCGAAGACGAGACGGGACTTGCGTCCTGCGCCCCAACCTGTTGCGCCCAAGCCCCGACGGTTTGCTCCTTGGGCAACGTTTGACGATGAGGAAGAAGGAGCGGAGGAGGGGTGGACCAACCGGCCGTTTTGGTGGCTGGGCGCGGTCCACGTGGACTGCATACCTCGGCTCATTGGACTGACTTTGAAGCGCGCTCGTCGCTTGATGCCCCAGTCCTGGCTTGCTCTCCTCCCCCCGCCCCTCACTTGCGAACCAACGCAACGACAGACCTGGCCCGGGCGCCGAGCACACTGGAAAGCGTTGACGAGTACGGCACATCTGCATTTGCTTCTCCCGCTCCTGGGTTCCGTCCCACCAGTCATCTGTCCGACAGTACCTCGCTTGTCCTTCCTTCCTCCCCCGCCGGACTGCACTTTTCACCGACGAGTCCCAGTCGTGCGCGGCACAGTCTCCGGGCCGAAACGGACGAGACGAGCGAGACGCCCGTTCCGTTGTGGGCCTTGGCTGCCCACCCTCCGGCCGAACGCGGACCAAGTCCCAGTCCATGGGGCTTATCTCGCCAATGGACGTTATCCCCTTCGCTGCACACCCACAGCCCGGCTCCCTGGCGCGAACTGTCCCCTGCGCCTGGGGCCGAGGGCCGAACCAGTTTGGCACTGGATGACCGCGCAGGCCTGTTGGCACATGCAGTTGGTTCCCTGCCCCACGCCCAGCCCCGACCCCATCTTACTCCTCCCCCCTGCGGGACAGGACGGCCCAATTGCTCGTGTCGCCGCCGGCCCGAGCAATGGCGAAGATCTTCCGCCTTTGCCTTCGAACTTTCTTCTCCCCGGCGCAAGCGGCAACCACATCCTCCACGTTGTTCACCCGTTTGGCCCCGAGCGGACGATTTGGTCGGTCCAATACCAAGGGCACGCGGTTGCAGGACGATGACTAGGACTAGGTGCGGTGGTTTTGCCATGTCTCACCTCGTCCTTTTTTGCCCTTCCTTCTTCGTCCCCCGGCTGCGGTTTGGGTCCCATGACCTTGTTGGTACTGAGGATTGGGTGATGGGGATGAGGGGTAGGGGATGGAGGGTTCGCTGCAGGGACTGATCAATCACTAGTCATTTGACTTGTTTTGGGTGGGGTTGCATCGGCTGGTGTTGGTCCCTTTGTTTCCGGACCTTGGTTTGGCTTGCTGAGCCACCAGGCATGTCGTCCACGTGATGTCCACCTCAGGTTCACATCGTGCCCACTTACTCGCTGCTTGTTCACTTGTTCACTTGTTCACTTGTTCACTGCTTGTCCACTTCACGTCGTCTCTCTGTCCACGGTAGTTGGACTCCAACAGTGAAGCTTCACTTGAAGCTTGAAGACAAACGTTATCCTGGTCGCTAGTACATCTCCTTCTCCTATGCAACTCATTTACGGGATTCCCTATTCATTCGCCCCCCCCCCCCCTCCCTTTGCTCTGCTCTTTTTGCCCCTTGCCTTTCCCGTCTACAATGTCCATACCAGCTGCACGTCCCGGGCCCGGTCGACCTTCCCAGCTTCAAGCTTCATTCAAGCTTCAAGCCGCATAGCTTCATAGCTTCGTACTACCCGAAAGCAAAAGCCAACATCCAATAATGGAGCCCCACCGACCCGGACCTTTCCCCGCAAGTGCATTCGCTCTGCTTGTCCTTGTCCTGGTCCTCGTCCTCGTCCTCGTCTCGTCATCGTCACCGTCCTGGTCATCGTCATCGTCACCCCGTGGTCATCGTCATCGTCACCATCCTGGTCATCGTCATCGTTTCTCACTTGCACTCTTGCCCGCCCTCCTTCGTCCTGCCTACCCCACGACGATCGCGTGCGTCAGCTCGGCCTGCTGCCAGCCGACGCGACCGTTTGGACGAGGCAGCCGACACGTACGATCCCACCCGTGTCGACGCCGCCGACGACATGGACGTTGCCGACGTTGACGTTGAAGTTGACATGGACGTTGGGGCAGGTGCGGACGACGATCGTCGTGCCGCGATCGCGGGGCGGCACGAGCCAAGCCCAGTGCAAGCGAAGGAAACTCCTCCGTCTCCTCTGGTCCCACCAACGGCTGGTGCAAAAACCCACTTGTTCGTTCCAACAGTCCCCACGAACAAAGTACTTGCACACCGCACGCGAACGATCGTGGCTGAACCGACAGTCCGCTCGACGACATTCGCCCGCCAGGTAAAATTTGCACACGCGCGGGACAGTTCCAGAGGAAGGTGCGGACCGGGACCCGGACCCAGGCCCAGGTCCAGGCCCAGATGTAGACCCAGATGCAGATGCGAAAGAAGATGACGTTGGCCCAAATGTAGAAGTAGAGGCAGATATGTAGATGTAGGTAGAAGCAGAAGTAGAAGCAGTCGCCGAGAAAGACGATGGGGTGGCACCGTAGGTGGTGGCACAGGGTGCGCTCCAGCCCAGTCGACACGAGAGACGTGCCGGAGCACTGGGTGCACTTGGACGCCACGCCGGCCGTGCCAGTTCCCAGGTGAACTCAGAGGCCGGACCAAATAGGGGTGCTGCTGCTGCTGAGGGGTGCCCCAGTGGCACGGACAAGGGCAAAGGGACAGCTCCCGATCCAGGTCCAGGTCCAGGTCCGGTGCCAGGTCCGGTGCCAGGCAGGAGCGTTCGGAGGTGGCAACCAATTTGGTCGCGGCAACGGGAACGAGAAAACTCATCCTCCTCTTGCTCCTCCTCTTGCACCTCGGGGTCCAACGGTCTTTGTACCCTTCAAATTCCGTCCGTCTCTTGGCTTGCTGGCGTCGACACGCACAGCGCCGATACCGGTCCCACCAGCGACTCGGACCCGGGCGGGGAATGGGACTCTTCACTGGTACTCACGTGCATCGCGCTAACGAAACGCACTGCTGGAACTAGCGTGGAAGAAGAGATGCTGGCAGAGGGAGGCGTCGGTACGTTCCACCCACCGGACCCACCCACGTGCAGCACAGAGGCCAACGTCGTGCGGGCGACACGACCGTCGTACCGGAGCCCGAGGTGGAAGCAGCTGGCGTGTTGCCCGTCCCCCCTGCCGAAGCGGAGGCGGGTGGGTGCGCGGGTAAACTCGGCGGCTGCGACATTGAAGCGTTGCGGAGACGAGGTACTGGTCAGCGAGACGGTAGGAGAAGCAGGGCGGGAGGAGGTGCCCGAGGGCTGAATGCGGGGCGCACCGCTCGCTGGGCCCAGCAGGAAGGGGGACGTAGGGCGGGAAAGGGTGCTGCTGTGAGAGGGGCTAAAAGGACGCGCCAAATCGGAATGCAAGGCACGCGAAAGTGATCGAGGTGGCATGCGGGGGGAAGCGCGCGGAGAGCAACTGCCAATCACGCCCACTGCTGGCCCACCGTCCCCCCGGGCAGGGAGGTGGCGGTAGAGAGCGGGCGACGGGCCCACGACGGGGTCGGCATCGGAGGCAAAACTGAACAGACCACGGCTGGAGCCGATGGGGTGCTGGGCGAGGTGGTGGGGGTGCCGATGAGCACGGGCGATGCCGGTCGGCTGGAGCGCGGGTCAGGGGCAGGCCGGAGTGGGAACAGCGGTGGCCCAGGGAGACGAGCTGGGAGGCCCGAGGAGAGGGCGACGTTGCTCAGGCCTGATAAGGTGCGGTGAGGGCGCCATGGGTCGGGGGCGGCGGGGGGGCGGGGTGGGCGAAGCAGGCGCAGCCGAGCGCGGACATGAGGGAGGGCAGGGTGGGCACAGGACTCATCGGCCGGCCCGAGGGCATGGCATCTTCCATGGGCGCGATGGAGGAGCTGGAGGACAAGTTGGTCGAGTTGGGCGGAGGAGAGGGAGGCAGAGGTGGCGCCTGCGGGCAGCCCGGCGCGGCCAGCACGA